>PVJA010034385.1:0-22594 GCA_004027025.1 Myocastor coypus | reverse complement strand
ATTTAGAAAGGTTAATGTTTAGTTGTTTGATCAATCTTATATACCTATATGTATTAATCTAAACTGATCCGATGATGAAAATATGTAATATAACCATTGTTAAATTTAAACAATAAAAGAATTGGAAAAAAAAAAACACTATATATTTTGATAAAAACTTTAATCATCTTTAGAAAGTTAAAACTATTTAACAGATGAAGTAATAATAGAGATGATCTTAGAAGCCTTAGGCTTATGACTATTTCCATAATAATATAATGGGTGTATTTTTTACACCATAAAAAATATTAATAAAAACCTAACAAAAACCAAACTGAGTGCTCTCGTTTCTCAGAGTTGTTCAGAATTTGGTAATCATTTAGTCAACAGCAGCCTGAAATGCCTGTGACCCTCTGGAGCCAGTGCTGGCTGCGGACAAGTGTACCATTTCCTCAGGACCCTTGTGCGTGGCCTGTGCATTGCTCTGGCTTGTGCTTCCCTTCTTGCCTTCTGTCTGCATCCCTGTTTGTCCTCTCTCTTCACATGTGCCCTGCACTGCATTTCAGCTTCTCTATGCACGGCAGCTCGACTCCCTCTCACCATCATGTGCTGGATTCTTTCCTTCTGGTCTCTTGTTTTCTCTACTCAGTCTGCTTCCTCACTCACTTCAGACATTGTGTGAAGCCAGCAGAGCAGTACTTGCAATGCTCTTCCCATCTTCCTTACTTGCATAGCTCCCACTGCTTGCTTTCTAACTCAATAGAGGAGAAAGCAACGCTGATTAATCTTGCTCATGTTTTCATCCGAGTTGCCAGTAGAGCAGTGCCCCACGTTCCACAGGTGGTCTAAAGAGCTGGTAACATAGCAGCTCACAGTGGAGATCCTCGCTCCCATGGCTGCTCCCTGAGCTGGCACTGTGGATGGAGTAGTGGCATCAGGAACCCTGTAACTAGTGTGCCACTGTTGGGAGGCTTTGCTGTGTAGGCCAAGGATCTCTTGCCACACTGAACCTCATGCCCACATTCCTTAACAACGGAGACTCCTCTGGATTTTTCCAAATGAGATATAAAGCTATGTATGAGAAAACAGCTCTATTTAAAGCCTAGAGAGTACTTCTGGTGCCAATGTGGAGACTGCATGTAAATCAGTAAAATTTTTGAAAAGACAGCTCATTAGTTTAGAAGATGTTAGTACCATCATTTAGGGCCTGATGCTAACATATGGTGCCCTATTTGCCTTCTCATTAATTAAAAGAACAGAAGCATTTTGCTAATTAGCCTGATAAAAATATTCATATGATTGACCGGTTTTCTGACTGAGGCTTACTAGAGCTGGGTAGACTGCACATGCTGCAAAGGAGTGGAGGGTGAGATTTCAACAAGTACACAATCAAGTGGGGAGCTTCCAGGTACAGGAGAAGAAGACACATCAGAAATCTCTTACTGAGTCTCACAGGGCTTGGTCATATAAAGCAGAGGCCCATCTGGCTGGGAACAGGCAGTTGAGAGAACCAAAGGAGACCTTGGAGAGTGGAAGAGAAAGAGATCTCTGGACCTGTAGCGGTCATCAGGGTGGCAGAGCTGAGAAGCTTGGCACCTAGTGTGCGGGCCAGGCCTGCAGCCTGAGCTGTAGTGGTAGCTGCACCACTTTCCATGTGCCTCCTTCTTTGGTCAGAGCTAGAGCCACACAGCCTCCCTCAGGAAGCCACCCTGGCCATTCTGTGTCCCAGCAAGATGAGCTCTTCTCTCAGAGCTCCCTTGTTTTCCTTTTAGTGTCATTAGTCAAATCATCCCCATTAGATTTGATTTCTAACTGCCTCTCCCACTAGTCTCACCCTCCACAAGGCCATGTCCACTGTCATCAGCCACAGGCAGTGCTGACATGTGGCTCATAGTCTGCACGTGATGAGAGACAGTGGTGTATATGGTGACTCAGGCCATTGGCAGAAATGGCAGCAGGGGGACCTAGAGCTGCTTGCAGTATTGGATGGAGAATTCAGAAAAACAAAAAGTCTAGATTCTGTGGCTAAGGAAAATAATGAGGACCGACATAGGTGAGCAGCCATCCTCATTCTAGGCATGCATACTTTGGCACAGCAACCCCGAGGAGCAAGACTTTCTTGTGCTGTAGATGCTTCCTGTACAGTGCTCTGCATAGCTGCTCAGGCTCCTTGGGGCACACCTTGTCATCTGCTGTTTTAGCAGATCCCACACAGTAACTTAAGCCACAGCATAGTGCTGCTGCAGTTAGCAGTTGTTTGAAGCACTCCACACCTAGATTTTGTTATTCATCAGGAATCCTGTGTAGCAAGGCTTTGCCTTTCCTATGTGTGAATCATAATTCTCCTGTGAGATCATTGTTGCTAGAAGCCAGGGGCTATCTCTAATAACATTGGTATTTTCTCATAGAAAG
Source organism: Myocastor coypus (assembly GCA_004027025.1). Classification (NCBI taxonomy): domain Eukaryota; kingdom Metazoa; phylum Chordata; class Mammalia; order Rodentia; family Myocastoridae; genus Myocastor; species Myocastor coypus. The sequence goes on along the minus strand of PVJA010034385.1, from coordinate 20,203 downwards.
ATTGTTGACCAAATTCTTTATGATAATCCAGTGACTGCTTTTTTTTTCCTTTTCTTTTTTTAATTTCAGCATGTCTTCAAATTAGAACAAGAGGAATATATGAAAGAACAGATTCCATGGACACTCATAGATTTTTATGATAATCAGCCCTGTATTAATCTTATAGAATCTAAGCTGGGCATTCTGGATTTGCTGGATGAGGAATGTAAGGTATGATTTACTTGGCTGCTTAGTGGCTCAGAACAGAAGTATTAAGGTCAGAGGTGAGTAGAGCATCCCACAGTCACTCGTACAACATGAGAGGCCATTGTGACAACAGGTAAGGGATCTCTGACATTAATTCTGAGGGGACCCTTGACCTCAGAGCTTCTCTTCAGTCAGGCTGGGAGAATGTCCCTTTTCTTCCTAGCTGATTATAATTATATGAGAAATTGACATTAAATTGCTGTCAAATTTTATCACTTTTGTTGTCAATTTACTTATGCTTAGTACTTTTCATTCAGCAATAAAATGTATTTGAAGAAACATAAGAAAGCCAGGTATGGCAGCATGCATTTATAATCCTGGCTACTTGGAAGAATGAGAGACTCTAAAGCTCAGGGCCAGTCTTGGTTCTCCCTGAATTTAATCCTAGTACTATACAAAGAAAAGAAAACAAAATAGTGCAAGAAGTTGTAAATGGCTATAATATTTCTCTTCCCCAGTTGTTCTTTATTACTGACATCTGGTGGGGATGCAGTTTTAGTTTTCATTTTCAAGATATAATTTGTTGGGGAGAATATGAAATCCATAGCTTTATACTGAGTATTTTTAGGCAACCCATCCATTGATTTTATATATATATATATATATATATATATATATATATATATATATATATATTTAGGGAAGGGTCTACAGAGTGTTCAGGGTCTCACAACTAGATCAGACTTTTAGTGATCCACCTGTTTACAGCCTCCCAAGAGCTGGATTACAGTTGCACACCACCATGCCCAAGTCTCAGCATTCTCTGGGGGTGGGGCTGGCACAGCAGGCCCAGCGATCCCCTGGCACCTACACCTATGCCTGCACCTGATTGGCTTAATCTTTCTTTATTTTTTACTTTTATATTTATTTGTTTGCTTGCTGTCTCAGGCTGCCTTAAGGGTTGGGTATGGGGATCAAACTGCCATCCCTTGCCTGAGTGGGATTGCCCGCTCAGGGGCTTAAGCCACTGAGCTAATCCCAAAACCCCCCTATTTCTTTAGTTTATATGCAGCAAATTTCAACTTCTAACAGGTAGATCTTTCTAAGCATCCAGACATCTGCAGCATTAAGAATCCATGTAATGAAATGGTGCTCACCACATTTGAGGTTTTCAAGAACACAAAACAAAGTCAAAGTGGTATGCCATTATTTATCACATGGGCAAGTTTGGTCTGATACCTTTCATTTGATGATAATAAATATTGCACTTATACTCTTGATTAAAGGTAAGAATTATATATTTAAGAGAAAACTTTGACATTTGTCAGAACCATGAATACCTATTTGTTTTTACCTGAGATAGGAACTATAAAGTTTAACCTATGAATATAATTGCTAAAGTACACATGATATATATGTAGAAGAAGAAAACTGTGGCAGTTATAATAACAAAAAGTCAGTGACAACTTAGTGGCCATAAAAGAATTATACAGAATGAGTACAGTGGTACATGCCTAGAGAAACACAATGAAATCAGAGGACGTGGCAAGGAGTTACACTCCATTCCATATGCTTCTGAATTGTAGAACACTTGCATCATATGAATGTTCCTTTTATTTAACCAAAAATTAAAACATAGGAGAGCCATGAGATTTCATTTTTAACTTGTGAGGATTTTGTTATTTTGAATTTTATTTTATTTTTGGTGGTACCAGGGATTGAACTCAGGACCTTGAGCTTGCCAGGCAAGCACTTATTCTACTGAACTATCTCCCGGCCCACATTTGTTATTTTTAAAACAGATCAAATACTTATCTGATGACACCTGGTAGAGGCAGAATGAATCACTTAAAGATTGGGCTGGGGCACTCATGAGGAGGGCTGTTGTGCTCTTCATTAGTAGCTGGGCTTTGGCCTGTAAGGAGGAAAGTGAAGAAAGGAATTTCTAAACTGAATGTGTAAGCTGTTAGTCAAAGCTGCAGCATGGTCTCTTGGCAGTGATGTACTAGGGGAGTTCACTATTCCGCTTGGTTTCTTTCTTTCTTTTTTTTTTTTTTTTTTTTTTTTTTTTTTTTTTTTTTTTTTTTTTTTTTTTTTTTTTTTTTTTTTTTTTTTTTTTTTTTTTTTTTTTTTTTTTTTTTTTTTTTTTTTTTTTTTTTTTTTTTTTTTTTTTTTTATCTCTGTGTAGATGCCTAAAGGGACAGATGACACTTGGGCACAAAAATTGTACAACACCCATTTGAATAAATGTGCACTCTTTCAAAAGCCCCGTCTGTCCAACAAAGCTTTTATCATCCAACATTTTGCAGACAAGGTAAGAAACTTTATATTATTTTTCTTTTTGAATACTTAACATTATTGAGGGAAAAAAAATCAGTAGTTAAGGAGGAATATCATTGTAAGGATCACTGTCATCATTTCTGTCATCACCACCACTGATATTTGCATCATGTAAGGCAGTGGTTCTCCACCTTTCTAATGCCATGACCCCACAATACAGTTCCTCATGTTGCGGTGATCCCAAACCAAAAAATAACTTTGGTGGCTACTTCAAAACTGTAATTTTGCTACAGTTATTATTCGGAATGGCTTTTTAGGCGACCCCTGTGTTTTGCTCATTCAACCCCTGGGGTTGCAACCCGCAGATTGAGAACCACTGATTTAAGGCCTTCTAGAAAGCTCATCTTCTTCAGCCCAGGAGATAGCTCAGTGGCTTAAGCACCTGCCTGGAAAACTCAAGCTCAATGTCCTAAATTCAGTCTCCAGTACCAGAGAGAGAGAGAGAGAGAGAGAGAGAGACCATTCTTTAGCATTTGGTGTCTTGGTTTTCTTTTTCTTTACCATCCATTTTATTATAATGTATATGAAATACATATAGGTCTATAATCTTCTGCTATAACTCTGAAATCCAAGAAGTACTGAAAACCTAGTCCTTTCATAACTCATTCACAGCTAACCTTGACCTCTGACTTGAGCTAATATAAAAATTATGGTCTTTATCACAGTTAAGGTCAGTATTTCCATAGTTCAGTGTAAAAATGTCACTGTGTTTGATTGGAGAGGGCTGCTTAGACTCTGTTGGAGTATGAGAATGGTGCACTTCATCTCTAAATTCTTTAGAATTTCTGAGTTGGAAAGCAGAGCTTACCCTTAGGCTTTCAGAGTAGTGAGTACAGATGTGTGTTGCCTTCTGTATCGACTCACCGGACCATCATTAGCAAGCTGTCAGTGCTGTGTCACTCATTTTATGGTGCTTTGATGTAGGGCAGGCTTTGAGCTAAGCTTCCTTGGGGAGTCATTCAGGGACTGAGAACTTCCCAAGTCTACCTTCGTCCTAGCTGGAAATTTTGGAATGACCATGAGGCTACATGTTTGTAGTGTAGGGTATGGAGCTCCTTGAATGACAAATAGCTGAAGTTGCTGGGTTTTTGGAAGAAAAATAACCCTTTCCTCAAGAGTCCCATTTTACCAAATCGTATCTCCCCAGATGCTTCTTCTGTGCATTATTATTCCAGCTGACCCTCTCCCCCCCCATGGCACTCTCCTGCCGCAGGGCAGTGGACTAGCATGGAAGGTGGTGTGTCTTTGGCAGCATAGTGAGGAGGGTCAGCTTCCTGGGAGCCACCTGGCCACAACTGAGAGGCTCTTTGGACCATCGCTAACCAGCAGCACTACCACTCTTCCCTAGGAAAATGACATGTGGGGAGTTTGTAGAGTTAGTACACCTCTTTCCAGGTGTTATTACTGATTTCATAGAAACCACTGGTGATGGCACTTGGCTAAGAGCTAGTTGTATGGCTGGCTATTTTTATTGATGATGGTAATACCTATTTAAAGGTGTCATTAGTTAAGCCTGTGTCTATATATATTTTCAGGTGGAATATCAGTGTGAAGGCTTTCTTGAAAAGAATAAAGACACCGTTTTTGAAGAACAGATTCAAGTTCTTAAGTCAAGCAAGGTAACTGTGGATAGGCTTACTGTAATCGGGATGTATTCCATAAAGTGGTTATTACTCCATCAGCTTTTTACCAAAATGCTGATGTTTTTCTAACAAAATAAATTTTATGTATAATACTGTGAATCTGGTTCTGTTCTCAGTGCTTCGCAGCTATTGGCATGTCTGAGCCTCATACTGAGGGGCACTGCTGCTCTTGTTCTACAGCTGAGCCAGCTGAAGTACAGGCTTCCTAACTAGAGTTTCGAGTCAGAGTGAAAGCCTGCATGGTTGTGCTCAGTCTGCCATTAGCCTCTGTGCAGAGTGGCCTTTCCACTGTGTGTGTGGGCATCACCTGTATGGTTTTTCCATGCTTGTTCACTTCTGTGTGATGCAAGGCAAGGAGGGGTTCTCAGCTATTGTGCTGAGGATGTACTAGGAGTTTACTCCAGTCTGTGGGGCAGCTAGTCTCTAAAGCAGAGTCATATGTGGTCAGGTGTGGTAGTGGGATCATTGCCTTGCAATGGGAAAGAATATCCCATATGGCAAGGAATTACAGTGACCACATCATCTCATTGGGTCAGTCCCAGCTCTACCTCTGACCTTCATCTGAAAAGATGGAAGGGGCTCTTCATGTAAATTCTTATAGATGACAGACTGACATTCTTTATTTTTTTAGTTTACTTTAAGAGAACCCTTTTAATTTGTCAAATATGAACATTCTGACTTACTTATGGAAGAAAAATTTTACTTTCCTTATTTTGATAACATGAAAGTTATATAAAGACCAGACCCCACCTTTAACTGTCAGAGGTAATGTGTCACGGTGTCTGTAGAAAAAGTGAGTATTGATGTCTCAGAGCTTTCAGGATTGATGTTCTCAGGGCTGTCTTTAAGTATTATTCAACTGAAGATCTTAATCACTTTGCTTTGTGGATAGTGATATAAACCAGGATAGTCTCTTGGTAACATTTGCCAGAATAACCAGCTATCTACCCAGCAGAGGTTCTTATTACTGAAGCACCCAAAAGCAGTGGAGTCTTTGTTGTGACTTCATTTTTTCTTGGGCTGTTTTGATGTCTCTGTCCCTTGATGTAGAGATAGTGTATCATTTACCAGTTACAGCTTCAAGGCCTCCCTTGCTCCCAGGCTTTGCAGAAACCCACCCCAGGCGCATGAGCTTTATAATTGTTCTGCTTCCAGTTGGAAGCATGCAAAAACACAGTGCTTCTAGTACAGTGTGAAGTCAGTCTGCGTCTACTTTAGATATATTTGGTTGAAGCACCATTAGATAACAAGTGCATACATCATCTGGGAAGTCGGAAGTGAAGGGAGGCAGGCTAGCAGGTAGGTCAAGCATATGGCAGGAAGTCGTAGCTGTTAGACTTTGATGGCATTGAAGCCTGAGCCTATGAGGTCTCCTTGAGGGACAATCTGGGTAGAGCAGGAGGAGAGCTGAGGCCATAGGCCCCAGGCACCCTGCTTTAGAGCCTGGCAGAGGAGCCAGGAATGAGCTCTTACAAAATAGCCTGTGAGGAAGCAGGAGACCTCCTCAATAAAAAAAGTCACAGAGCAGTTTCTGATTGAAGAATTAAAATGTATGTTTTGATTTTGCTTTTGCAGTACTGGGTATTCAACCAGGGCCTTCTCACTGAGCTGTATTCCTAACCCTTTTTATTTTTTGAGAGGTCTCTGTTGCCCTGACTGGGTTTTAACTTGGAAGCCTCCTGCCTCAACCTCTTTCATTGTTAAGACTACAAGTAGCATATGTCCCTGTGCCTGGCTTATTTATTTTTTAAAGAAAAATCCATGCAGAGAATTTTAAGTTCATAATCTGTATGTGGAAGTGTCCCCATACACATACATAATTTCCCTGAACTCTGGGAACTAAGCTGTTTTCCAGTAAACAACACAGTTCTTAAGTCAAATTGTAGCACCTACTGGTAAGTGTGATACAGCAGCCCAGCAGTTACAGCTTTTTCACATGGAAGAAAGAGTTTAGGCGAGCACTAACATGGAGCCTGCCATTCAATTGAGAATGATACTGTAGAAGAGATTCTGAATACAAGGCCTGTCCTGGATAGACTGGCATCATAGTCCTGGGTGGAGTTTCCAAACTGGATCCACTAGGACTTTACTCTCTGGAACATAACTTTAATGTTGTATGTAGGATAATATTAAAACATTGCTTTTTTTTAAGCCAACAAAGCTAGAATGTATTACTGACTTTTCTTTTTCTTTGTTTTGAATATGGAATGAGGTTTATTGAATCCTGTATTGAGAATGAAGCACAGGGGCTGTGTACATGTGAGGAAATATGAAAACACATGGCATAAATGTTCCCAAGCAGGGGGCGCACAGTGTATATCGGGTGTCGCCTGTGATTGCACAGACCCCACTGTGCCCATGGGGAAAGAAAGCATGGCCTGAGGCATCACTAGCTCAGGAAGGTACCGGACAAAGCTCCAAGTCTGGTTTCTGTCATATGCTTATCTCTTTCCTACCATCATAAAACTAAAAGTTGAACTTTAATAAGTAGGAGGTCATCATTTTTCCTTGGAGGTGGAAATTAGTTCTTTATAGTTTGAAAAGGAAGTTTATTTGGACATACATTGTTTATTTCTTTTTTTCTGCCTCCCCTGCCCTCCTCCTCTTCATTCTTCTTCTTTCTTCATTTTTATTATTTTTATTTTGAGATAGGGTCTTGCTGGCCTGAACTCACTGTATATCCTGAGATGGCCCTCAGCTCATAGTATTTATTTCTCCTGCCTCAGCCTCCCAAGTGCTCAGATTACAGGCATGCACCCCCACGCCTGGCATGTTTATAATTTCCTAGAGCAAAGAACATTCATTTGTTCACTGAGCAATTGAACAAATGAATTAATGCTGCACATCTCAAGCATTAATGGTATGCATATTGTGGATTATTTCCCAGAGTATGTTATGATTGATATACACATTAATAATCAATGAAATCACAATGAGGTCAATCTCAGTGAAAGACACCCTGCCCCCTTTTGTGGTACAGGGCCAAAGCCCAGAGCCTGTGCAAGTGCTGTGCCACTCAGGGCTACAACCCAACCCTCAGTGAAAGAACTCCTGTAAGGAAAAAAATTTCTTTCTGGAGGTATCCCCAGATTACTAGTTAAATAACAGACTTGCAAATATAGCTTCATTTATACAAAGAATTGATTTGCTTTTTCTTTTGCAGTACTGAATATTGAACCCAAAGCTTTTGTACAGAGTTAAATCCCTGGCCTGTCTATTTTTAATTTTGAGTTGGTGTCTTACAAAGTTGTCCTGGCTGTGCATGATTTATTTTATTTATGTAAAGCTTAGCATTAGCTAATGCTGCCCACCTATCTAACTAGCAGATAGTCTTTTATAGCATGATAGAACCAAAAACTGATTACAGGTATCATGTTAAAGTTCTAAACCCATTGAAAACAAAATAGAAATTTACTGAATAAAATCATTTTTTTGTTGTTGTTGGTTTTACTTTTTTCCACAATGCAAATTTGTTTTGTTTTGTTTGAGATTGGACTCACTGTGTAGTCCAGGCTAGCCTGGAACTCACGGTGAGCCTCCTGCCTCAGCCTCTTAAATGCTAGCATTATAGGCATGCACCTCCAGAGCTAGATATTTTCTTAAAGATTATTGATTCATAGTTACTTTTAATTTCACAGCATTGAGAGCAGTACATTAGTGTCAGCACTTGCATTAGAAGGTGGGAGCAGAAGACAGGTGAGTGATCACCAGGCAGATAGCTTGCAGACGTGGACTGTTTTTCTGTCCACCTGATAAAACCTTTAAGATAGGACATTCACTTACTATTTTGTTTATAAAATAACTACAATTCAAAATCAATAATATGTTCACAGCGGCCATTTCCTATAGATTAGGCTTTCAAGTCTGGGTATGGTATTTTTTGTTTTTCTCCAAACATGGTTGTAGAATTTCTTCATTTTTGTAGCATTTTGTCTTCTCTTTCTCATGGTTTTCGGCCTCCTAAATCAGACACTGGGCTGTGGCTCTGCCAAGGTCCATGTAGGAAAGGAGCTGCTATTGCAAATCCCCGTATTTTCTCTCTGCTGCAGGGTTACTCTGGAATGCAGGTGTAATGTTATTTCCTTTCACTGTCTCTGATGCAGTTTAAGATGCTACCAGAACTCTTTCAAGATGACGAGAAGGCCATCAGCCCAACCTCAGCCATGTCCTCAGGGCGTACACCCCTTAGCCGCACTCCTGCAAAGCCCTCCAAGGGCAGGCCGGGCCAGATGGCCAAGGAGCACAAAAAGACGGTGGGGCACCAGGTAAGTGGGGCTGCACCAGCCCTGCGTGTGAAGTGTAGAGGCCTCCCCTGTGGGTCTCCAGGTGAGACGCGGGCTCTCTCTAGCACTCTAGGCCTCTCCTTTCTCCTCAGCATGGTTCTTCCCTCCTCTCTTGTGTCAGCCCACTGCTTCCTTGTTTTGCTTTCTAGCTGTTCTGTCTCTGTGTCTGCAGAGCAGTGGTCAGCTCCTTCAGTGCCAGAGTATACCCTCTCCCCCTTCCACATCTTCTGCCCTTCAGTGCAGAAACTGGTTGGTACCCACGTGCTTACTGCCCAAATGTAGAGGCTTGTTGGAAGGGAGACCCAGTGTACTGCCCTGCACTGTGTTCCTCCTAGTAACTGCTTTCTCGCTGTCCTTGCCCATTCTCCAGTTGTTCTTTATACTCTTTTAAGGTGTCTGCTATCCTTTGCAGGTCCAACAGCAAAATTCCTGCTTTACCTGATTAAATGGCCTTAGTATTCTCCAAGGAGTTATCCTGTGAGTTACACATGATGAGTTCACACCAGGAAGCTATAGAAACACTAAGCCTCCCAAGTTGGAATCCAGCCTGGGACACTGAGCGAGTTCCTAGCCAGGAAGGAAGAAGAGTGTAGGGAGACTGCTCTGTAGCAGAGGTCATGTATGCACGGCAGCGCAGTCAGATTAGTGAAAGCCCTGTGCTCTTGATTAGTAGCAGCCCTCTCGGTAGATGGGATAGGTCTGCAGGCAGCTGCCATCCCACTCATCTCACAGGAAGAGTTTGAAATTATTTTATCCATTTTTGCCACTTTTTTCCAAGAGATTTATGGTATTTGCCAACTATAGTCATTCTGCGGTGTTATACATTACAGATAATGCCTCTTAGCCAGTTGTGCCTATTAACCATTTTCTGTGTTTCTCCCTTCCTAAACTAATAGATTTAAAAAAAAAAAAAAAAAAAAAAAAAACTTCCACATCCTTCTGTCCTTTTCTGTGCAGTTCCGAAACTCCCTTCACCTGCTCATGGAGACCCTCAATGCCACTACTCCTCATTATGTGCGCTGTATCAAGCCAAATGACTTCAAGTTTCCATTCACGTAAGTCTCCCCCTACTGAAGGAAAGCACTCATGTTCGCAGGATTGCCAAGTCCACATAAGGAAGACATTTGGGTAAATCTTCATGCCTTGTTGAGGAAAATACTAATTAACAGACTTTTTAAACTTTCACTTCCCTTGAGAATGTGATTCACAGTTAGCCTTCTGACACTTGAAAAGTTGAGGCTTTAACTAAGTCTGTCTGGTTCTTTTTTGTTGTTGTTGTTTTGAGACTACCTCAGTTCAAAGTCTTTTAATTTGTACATAGCAAAAACCAGATCTGGCTGGAGCCGGGCATGGTAACACTCACTTGTAATCCCAGCACTTGGGAAGCTGAGGCAGGAGGATCAGTGTGAGTTTGAGACCAGCGTGGGCTACAAAAGTGAGTTCAAGACTGGCCTGAACTGCACAGCAAGACCCTGTCTCAAAAACACAAAAACAAACAAAACAACAGATCTGGCTGGGATAGAGCTGCCTTGACAGAGGGTTTGTCTGGTCCTTTTCACTTGTTCAAACCATCAGAGAATAACTACTTTACTAATGTCTCTTTTTTTAAATTTTATTTTAATATTTTTATTCATTTTAATGCGAAAAAAAAAGGATAAAATAGCAATGAAACAGTTTCAAAACAAGTTAGTAGGATGGTTACAATCATTAATACCATGCATGTTGTTGTCTTCATAGTAGTTATTCAGAGGACAAGATCCAGACCTGATATCTTGTCTAAACAGTATTAGTGCAAACTTTTATTCTCAATGAACTAAGACAAAGTAGCTGTATATCTATCCTAACTTGTGTATGCATATATATATACATATGTTATTTTTCTTTTTAAAATTTCTAATTCTGGGAGAAAATATCATACCATGTCTTATAAGTAGATTATAAGTCAGAGATACAGTATGAATCATAAACAGCATAATGAAACAATATTCAAAAAAATAAATACTAATTAAAATTAAATATTTCAAAACAATATTATCAAATTGTGAGACCAACTTAGAGGCCAGAATGTTGTATATCATATGTATGACTCTGTAATCAATTCAGAGTACTAACATAGTATCTGAATTGGTTAATATATACAAAGACAGCAACTAAGAAAAAATTTCCATGGTAGTAAAGAATTACTAAGAACATAACATAAATACTGGAATAGCAAATTATGACCAGAACTTCTAACAGTTTGGGGATTGGATATCACATAAATTTCTAGTATGTTATGTACATGAACAGTGTCCATGACGCTTACTGGTGGCCAGGTGTCATTTGTGGAACTAAGCTACTGCTAGTTCCTTGACATCCACCCTGTAGAACCAGAAGGAATCATGACCCATAGGATACAGGAGATGTCCATTTGTAGAATATGCTGATGGACATATTCTGCTGCTGTATACAAAAGAATAGTTGAAAGACTCCTTTTGTATATCTTTTTCTTCTGTGTTTAATTGTTTGCCCTATTTGGTGGGCTCTTTCCATTCTCCTTCATGGAGTTGTGGTCATTTTGATTCCTTTGTAGGATATCTTTTAGTAAACTGTGCAGCGTTGGCTTGGTCATCATGAAATTCTTTAGTTGTTCTTTTTCCCGAAGTACTTCACTTCTCCATTGAACCTGAAAGAGAGTTTTGCAGGGTATAGCAGTCTGGGCTGGAATTTATTTTTTTATAAGACTTGAAGTACTTCACTCCATGCTCTTCTTGACTTGATGGTTTGTAAAGAGAGATCTGCCACTATTCTAATGGGTTTTCCTTTAAAAAATGTGATCTGTTTCTTTTCTCTAATGGCTTTTAGTATACTATTCCTGTGCTGAATTTCTGGGATCTTGATCATTCTATGTCTGGGTGTGGTTTTAGTTGGGTTGATGTTATTTGGAGTTCTATATGCTTCAGTTATGTGAATGTCAAGTTGTTTCCCCACATTTGGGAAGTTTTCTGCTACTACTTCTTCCTATATTCTTTTTATATCGTTTGTACAGACTCCTTTCTCATTGATGCCTCTTAATCTTATATTGTTCATCTTTGTATCATCTTGCAGATATTGAATTATTATTTTTTTGGAATTAGTTTTTCTTGCATCCTAGTTGATATTAAGAGATCTTTTCTTACATCTTCACTAGCTGCAGTGGTGTCTTTAAGATCTGAAAATCTATTTTCACCTTCATTGGAATGGTTTTGCTAGCTTGGGATTGAGGTTTTAAGTTCCTGTATAGCACTTTGAATCTGCTTCATACATTCTATTACTTTCCTATATTGCTCATTCAAGGATTCCATCATTTATCTATTCTCCTCTAATTTTTCATCAATGTCTTGTTTAGAAGCTCTTAGCATTTCTTTCATTATAGGTATTATTTCTTTTTTTACTTCAGAAACTATCTCTGATCTGATTTCTTCTCTACCTTTCTGCAGTTGTTTTTTAACTTCAGATGCTATTATTGCAGAGATTTCAGGTGTGATTTCCAACTTCTTCTATGCTGTTGTCTCCTGTATTTGTTCTGGGTGGACTAGGGCCTGGAGAGCGCGTTTTGCTCCTTTCCTTTGTCATTTTGTATAGACCTGCCTTCTGACTTTTGGTGTAGAGCTTTGGTAGAGTTCTTACTTTAGCACCAGATCTGGATCTACCAAGTTCAAATTTGTCCAGGTAGGTGTGGCTTAGGTCTGACTGCTGAGCTCCACTTCTTCCTGTTGAAGCCCTTGGAGGTCAACCTGCTGTGCTCTGGCAAGATATTCTGCTCCTGGATCAGCTGGGTGGGTCTTGTCTCTAGTCTTTGTGCAGGGAGTTCTGTGGCATTTTTCCATACTGGGCCTGTCTGATGGATGAAGTTCTACTCACATGCCTGGCTTTGTTGTTGGATTGAATGAGTTTCAGGTGGGTTCCGGGTGAATATCTCTTGCAAATATTATGTGTGAGAATGAATCTTTCTGGAGGGTACCTTTTCCCCCAAGAGCAGAAATCTACTTCTGTAACTTTAAAAGTAATACATTACAATCTGGGAATAGTGGTGCACACCTGTAATCCCAGCACTTGAGAGGCTGAGGCAGGAGGATCTCATGAGCCTGAGGCCATCCTGACCTCCATAGTGAGCTCTAGGTAAGCCTGGATTATAGTCAGACCCTGCCTCAACAAACAAAAACTACTATATTATATTTTGAAAATAATCCTCAGGAAATGTAAACTAGTATAAAAACAAATAAAAAGTGCCTGGCATACCAAGAAAGATAGCTAACTGGTATTAACTGGCATAGAGCCTTCCTGACTAACCAGCATCTCTTCCTTCCCATGTTGCCTTTGTGTGTGTTTGTGTATTGCACAGAGAGAGAGTTGATGGGGAGAAAGAGGAAAACTTACCAAAAGCAGGGGTTTTGTGATATAATTGCTGTTTTCTCTCTGCTTTTAATTTAATTGTGGACACTTTCTATATTAGTACATGAAATTCCATATCCTCATTTTAATAGATGCAGAGCATCTGTGATGGAGATATACCATCATTTGTTTAAATTGTTCCCTATGGGTGATTATGTAGGTGATCCTAGCAATGCTGAAATAAATATCTTTTGCCAAATATTTATTACTCCTTAGATAACATTTTCTAGAAGTGGAGTTTGTGCTTCAAAGGTTAGGCATGTGACTTGATCCTTTCACATTATATATATGTATGGAGATACTGTGGTGCAAGCTGGGGAGATAACTCAGCAGTCTAAGTGCCTGCCTGGCAAGTGCAATGACCTGGGCTTGATCCCCAGTACCACATGCCATGTCAGCTCTGGAACATCGGGTGTGCTGTGCTGGATACTGAAACCAGGCGTGATGGCACATGCCTGTAATCCCAGAGTGAGGGAGGCTGGGACAGGAGGATCACTATGAGTCTGACCTGCATAGTGACACCCTGTGCCAATTAATTAATTAATACCATGTATGCTGCATGGACCAATATTGTGTTTCAATTTAGAATTTAGAGACCATGTATTTATACCCCAGGCTGTCATGGCTCCCACTGCACATGTTCAGGTGTCCCCTGTGCCTGCCAGACCTTCTCTCTCAAGGTTCTGCCTTGTTCTGTTAGACAGCAGACCCATGCCCCTCTTCCCAGGAAGCCTGCTCTGGAGGAAGCAGGAAGTTATCAGCCCCAGAAGCCTGGCCTGTGGGAAGACAGCATGGAAGGTGTGGACGGATGGCTCAGAGTTTACCTTTGGGAGCAGCCCAGTGATTGTCTGGCTGGAGGGAGAACTTTCTAGTTCCTCTTTTAGTGTTATTTTAAGATGGCATTTGCCTAGAGTGAAGTAAATATGATATGTAAGAGAATATGAAAATACTTCCCTTGATATGGATGCTTTAAGTGTTTGGTGTGGGCATACTAAGTCACTTTTAGAACACCAGTTGTTTTTCAGAAGTAACTGAATGAAGTGTATTTCATTTGTCCCTCCTGTTAGAGGAGTCTCTAGCTAGCCAGCCTTTTATTCCAAGGGGCCCAATTAGACAAGCCAATGAGTTCAGAGAACTGCAGTCAGGCCGCCCCATGCCATTGAGTCTGGGCAAAGTGCAGAGGACTCTCATAGCTGTTTGTTTTAGAGTACATGGTGGACTTTCTTAGGAGCTGTGGCATGTGAACCACAGGAGTATTTCATCTCTGTTGTTACTGTTAATAGTCTCCTGTCCTTCTCTTGTGTGAAGCTGCCATTTCGATCAGGCTCTGGCTTTCAAGTGCTTTCTGCTCCTCAGCTGTCCACTTGGGCCTTCACAGAAGAATGTGAGCCTTGCCTGAGGATAATGGCTGCACTTGGCTGCTGTGGCCTGATGGTGTGTTTTCGTCTGCAGGTTTGACGAGAAGAGGGCAGTGCAGCAACTGAGAGCGTGCGGGGTGCTGGAAACTATCCGGATCAGTGCGGCTGGGTTCCCTTCACGGTGAGCCTGGTCTTTTGCCAGTGTAAGGCAGCATCTCAAGAAACAGATTCTAGACCCCAGTTCTTTAAGGCAATGCAATCTTTTCTCCATAGGTGGACTTACCAAGAATTTTTCAGCCGCTATCGTGTCCTAATGAAGCAAAAAGATGTGCTGGGTGACCGGAAGCAGACATGCAAGAAGGTGTTAGAGAAACTGATACTGGTGAGAAAGATTTCCACTTCCTTTATATGAGCAGTCATAGTCTGACTGCAGAAGCCCTGAGCCTTGCCATTAGCATGTCCCTCATCCAGATGACAGGAGGGTGGCTGAGGAAGAGGCTTACTGTGTCCAGGGTGCTGGGGCCCCAGAGGAAGCAGAATAGTCAGGCTGTACCCACACTGAAGACCCAGGCAGCACTTTCTATGCATGGAAGACACAGGCCAGGGAACAAGGAATTAGGAAGTAAGTGGGCAGTGTGTCTTGCCCGGGCATGTGTGAAGAGAAGTGCTGTAGAGTTCATGTTGAGTGGTGAGTGAGTGAGACAGGAAGCCAGAGCAAGACCAGGTCACATCCGCTATCAACAAGGAGGAACAGCTTGTTGAGTCAGGCCTTAGAGAATGGGTGAGAGTATAGAAAAGTGGAAGAAAATATTCTAAGAATATCAGACTGTGACAAGTAGAAAAGCACACATTTTACTAAAATCCAAAACCTAAAACACAGTCAGGTAGCTGTGTAAGACATGCTTATAGCATTAGAGCAGCGGAGAGGAATCCAGGTGGGTGCTGCAGCCATGTATGCCGGACTATGCTGTTTTCTGTCATGCAGCAGCATTGTGGGGGCTGGCTAAGCACAGCCAGCTGAATAGCTGATTCCGAGGGTCTGATGGGCCTGGCAGCCTACATTTTTACCAAGCCAGTCACTGATCTAGGAAGAGTTTAAGCATCTCCATTTTAAAAAAGACACTGTTACTTCTTTGAGAGCAGTCCACATGAATTATTTCAGTATGAGGTAGTTGTCACAGTTACTGGTTATTGACTAATGATAATTTCTCTTCTGTGGTAGTAATCTTTTTTTTTTTTAAAGTTTTTTATTTTTTGTGGAACTGGGGATTGAACTCAGTGTGGTAGTAATCTTTTTATGTTTGAGAGATCTACAGCCTCTTTTAGTTCTGTGCTGAGACAGCCCTCCTCCCATCCTTCCTCCACCCCAGGCCTGGCTCAGATGCAGGAGCAGTGCAGGACCTGCTGGGGACAGGTGCACAGTGGAGGGGGCTGGGTCGTGGAGAGGACCCCTTCCTGCACAGGGGTCCTTCGTTAACTGCATTGAATACATTTAGATTTTTTTAGATACATATGGAAGTTTCTGATTATCTAGTTTCATATTCAAGATGAGAGGTATCTATGTACAGTAAAAAGTAATTTTCTCTTTTCCTCAGCATTTTAGATCACAGCAGTGATCACTGTACATTAATTCCACTCTTTTGATATGAAAATAGTTAATAATTTGTATGTTTCTAGACAAAGCAAATCACCCAAAAAATACGCTTACCTGTATTTACTGTTCAGCTTTGCATAGAGTTATGTCATTCAACAATATAAGTGATTATATTTTTGTAAAAGGAGTGTGAAATTTATTGGATTTGAAACACATTTATAAATCTTTGTTTTTAGATGGTTCTGTAGAAGTCAAGAGATGACTAGAAATTTAGCTCTTCTTATCTGGTTTTTTGTTTGCTTTTAACTTTTGTTTCCTGTGCGTGTGTCCTTGTCTCCTCCTTCACACTGGTGTTTTTGTCCCTTCAGCTTGCTCATGGAGTTTACAGCCTGGGTCAGTCAGAGGGAGAGTCAGCCTATCCATTTCCTTGAGATGTTTAAAATACAAACAAGCCAATATAGCTGCTTTTACCCACAACCAAGTCTTGGGCCTCAGATAATAATTCCAGGTAGAATAATTCTGGAAAATAACTCTTTAAACTATGGTTTTCCTTAAAATCCCTTCTATACTCAACTTGCATTTGATCAAAAATCTGGCTCCACTAGTTAACTGAGATGTAGCCCAAGTTTTAGCAAATAGATTCATCCCTTTACTAATTCTGCTTTTAGATATATTTTTTTCTCTTTTACCTTTCCTTTGTATGGTCTTTTTCTAAGATATAAATTTTTCCTAACATAGGACAAGGACAAATACCAGTTTGGTAAGACAAAGATCTTTTTCCGTGCTGGGCAAGTGGCCTATCTAGAGAAATTGAGGGCAGACAAGCTGCGGGCTGCCTGCATCCGGATCCAGAAGACCATCCGGGGGTGGCTGCTGAGGAAGAAGTACCTGCGCATGCAGAGGGCAGCCATCACCCTGCAGAGACACGTGCGTGGCTACCAGGCCCGGTGGTAGGTACCTGTCCTTCTTAGTCTCAAAGTTAAAGTAAAAGTTTACTTTGCCACATATGAATGATTTAGGTTTAGCCTTAAAACTTAAGAATTACTGCCAGTTCAGATTCCCAGAATTTCTGCATTATACTTTTGAAAGGAGCTGGAAGAGGTCATGTGTAAATTAAAATCATCTGAATATGAGCTAGCTAATGAGTGTTTTCAGGAGCAGTGACCAAGAAGACTAGAAAAGAATTACACTTCCATATTTAGGACAGTTTTAATTTAAAATGCAAGTATAAATTGATCAATGATGAGGAACATAAACGCAAGTTCAGGGAAAAAATGACACATTAACGATAGCTCTAAGAAAGCAGGGGATAAGTAAGTATGGGACTTGTCTGTTCCCATTCCGCAGTAGAAAGGGGTGCACGAGCTGTGGTCCCTGTCCTAGAAACAAGGGACCTTCATGGGCTTTACTCACTTTATTTACATGCTGTGGTCCCTGTCCTAGAAACAAGGGACCTTCACAGGCTTTACTCACTTTTTTGTAAAATCTGCAACCCGGGACAGCTCACTTTTCAGGGCTAGTGAAGGGGTAAATGAAATAAGGAATGTGAAGGTACTGTAGGAAATCACAGATTGCTACAGTTTACAATATAGGTAAATAGGAATGTTATATTGCGGAGTACACTGTTAGAATAATGCCAGGAGGTGCCACTCCTGTGTCCTCATGATATGATGTTGGATCACTGAACCCACCCTTCCGCCCTTGGGCACTGACTTGTGTTCCTGTTCTCCCTGTCCAGCTATGCAAAGTTCCTCCGCAGGACCAAGGCAGCCACTGTCATTCAGAAGTCCTGGCGCATGTTTGTGGTCTGCAGGAGGTACAAGACGAGACGAGCTGCAACAGTGGTTCTCCAGGCATATATGCGAGGCTACCTGGCCAGAAATAGATATCACAAGGTAAGACATTAGTCTCAACCTTGTTTGCTTGTTTCATTAAATTAATCCAGTTCCACGTATGTACAGAGGACTACAGGAACTTCTGTAAATGTAAGGCTGGATAGAGAAAATTAACTTTCAAAGTATATTTTAAAATACTTAGTAATTATATTTTCAACAAGACAATAGAAAAGGAATTTGCCCTAAGCTCCTGCTTAGGCGAGCAAACTGGGATTTGATCCTTAGAATCACATGCCACACCAGCCCCGCCACCAGGGACTGAGTCAGCTACCAAAATGGGGTGAGGGGGCACAGTCCTGTAATCACAGCACTGGGGAGGCTGAAAAGCAGGAGGATCACTATGAGTCTGAATTGCATAATGAGACCTTGTACCAAATGCATTTTTAAAAAGGAAACAAAAAGAATTTACTTTCTTTTTGACCCTGATCAGTGTCATTTGAAAAAAGTAAGTGGCAGCTAGGCATATTGGCACGTATCTGTGATCTCAGCACTCAGAAGGCTGAGGCAGGAGGATTGCTGTAATTCAAAGCCAGCCTTGGCTGCATAGTGAGCTCAGGGTCTGCCTAAACTGCCTAGCAAGACCTGTCTCCAAAACAACAACAACAAAAAAGTGAGCATGTAATAAAAAGCCTCCTTTCAATTGTTTAAGACAACAGACACTTACCTCCCACCCTTCTAGAGGGCAGAAGGCCAAGAGCACTGTCCAGGCCTGCATCCAGGTTCCAGCAGGAGTGCACTTCCTACAAGACATTCTGGAGAACCAGTTCTACACCACCTGTGGCAGTGGGGGCTGCCAGCATTTCCTGTGTTGTGGCCATGGCCTCACAGTCTGTTCTGCCTTTTTTTTTTTTTTTTTTTTTTTTTGTGGGACCAGGGTTCGAACTCACAACCTTGCACTTGCCCAGCAGGCATTTGTGCCTCGGAGCTATCTCCCCAGCCCCTGTTCTGCCTTTTGTCGGTGCCATATGAAAGCAAGCCCAGGACCATCTCCCTGTCTCAGGGCTTTGCCGCTGGCTGCACCTGCAGAGCCCCTTCTCCAAGTTAGTTTACCCTCACAGGCTCCAGAAATTAGGGCTTGTGGATGACTGCAGAGAGGTAAAATATGTAACAGGTGGCTAGATTAACCCAAGCATAAGTCAGCTTTGGAGTTGGCCCTGTGTAGAGGAAGTGAAGTACAGCATTATAAAGTTGTGTGAGGTGAGGTGCAGTGGTGCACATGTGCAATCCCAGCACTCAAGAAACTTAGGCAGGCGGGCAGCAACTTGGAAGTCAGCTGGGATCCCTAGGGAGTTCCAGGGAAGCCTGCTACAGTGAAAGGCTTGTCTAAGGAGAGAGGTAAAAACAATTGAAGTGATTTAGGACACTTAACAGTGTATGTCTGAGGCCTGAGTGAGCATATTTAATAGTTGTGCTCTGAGGGGAATTTGAAGACAGCTGCTCTACATGTTTCTGGCAGTCCTGCCTGCTTCCTAGGCTCCTCTCTTTCTACGTGAGCATGACATGCCTAGGGTGTGGAGAGCTTTGCACTTGGCCTCTTGCACCCTGAACTCTTTTCCTTCCCATCTCCCTCAGCATGCTCAGGCAATGCAGGTGAAAGCTGCTCACACATAGACCAGAGCCCGCTCCCAGCTGTGCTCAGCCAGGGTTCCCCTTAAAGAAGAAAGAGTCTATGATTCCTCTGACTTACTAGTAGAAGTGAGTCAGGTCAGCTGGGTCCGTCCTGTTTCCATTGGACCATTAAAGAAACAGACTAGCATCAGTTTACCAAGGGACAAGGAGAAGAAATAGGAAAGCTGGCACCCATTACATCACCCTATGTGGCTTCAGCTTTCCACACTGAAGGCCTTTGGTTTGCCAGCTCTGAGCCCTGTCTGGTGGCTTCTCATTCCTGGGTGGGAGGTGCGGGTGGGGCCTCCCCAGGAAGGGTGGGAATCAATCCCAAGGAGCTTGGGGCCAAAGGCCCAAGGCAGGGCGCATCTGGTGAAAGCCTGAATGCACTGTGTTTACTGCAGTGTGGATGGTCTAATGTCACTATCTACTTCTTAAGTGGATCTTCTAGGATGACAGCTCTTCTCACTTTTTCTCAGGTATATAACCTAAAAGCAGGAATTGCTCTTTTAATGACTTTATTAAACTACTATCAGCTTGATAGATGGGTTCAGTTCAGGGAGTTTTCATTTTAGAAGTTTGAAAAGACATAGATGTGTCTGTAATAATCACAAATACTTAATTGTATAACCTTTAAGAGTTATTTATCTCATGTAGGAGTTATTCATAATATTATAGATTTAAAAGGACCTGAGGTTTCTCTAGTTTAATTGCTCTGAAATTCAAGAATTTATTTTTTTTTCAATTTTTTATTGTTTAAATTTAACAATGGTTATATTACGTATTTTCATCATCAGATCAGTTTAGATTAATACATATAGGTATATAAGATTGATCAAACAATTTAACATTAACCTTTCTAAATCCACATTACTTTTTTTTT
>PVJA010034384.1:0-22585 GCA_004027025.1 Myocastor coypus | reverse complement strand
GACCCCACATATACACAGATAGTTATCACACAGAATGCTAGAGAGAGGAATCTTTTAAATTCATTATAAGAGAAGGCCTGGATAGCCACATGAAAAGAGACAAAACTGACATCTGTGGAATACTATATCTGCAAACTGAAATAAGGGGATGTCTAATAATATCAAAATAGGTAGGTGTGCTGTGGAATGTCTACCCAGTGACACAACAGACCATCCCAAAACTGAACAAACTCTATACCTCCCCTGGGCTTTTCTCACAGACCTAAAGTTGGGAGAAAGTAGTCAAACGGAAATCCAGTGCTATAGGTTATGGGCTGCTCCCTCCCTCGCTCCAGCTTGCAAGCTGGCTCCCAGTGGGGTGAGTGAGTTACAGAGGTGGTGTAGCCCTGAAGAGGCAAACTCTAAAGGAAGATGTCTGGGTCATCAGGGTGTTGTGCCTGGAATGACTTCATGGAGTTTCTATGGCTTTGTGGTGAGTTCTGAAAGAGGGTTGTTATAAAAGAATGAAACCAGTGCCTCCCCACATCTCGCTTCCTGTCTCACCCGGGGACCTCTCCACCTCATCGCATTCCTCCTGCTCTGTGTCCTCTGCCACAGCATCATGCACCCACCGGGGTCATCCCCAAAGGCTGGACACAGGAAGACAACCAATCTTAGATCTTCAGCATTTAGATCTGTGAGCCTAAAAGAGAATATTTTCTTTATAAAGTACCAGACTCAAGTAAGTCATCATAGCAATATAAAAAATGAACCAATGTATCATTCTCTGTTTATATACCTTAAAAACCAAGCAAAACTAAACAACAGAGGGCCAGCCAAACAGCTCAATGATTAAAGTGCCTGCAAGCAGGTGCACTGAGACAGCAGTTGAGACTGGATGTGATGACACGCATCTGTAATCCCAGTCCTTGGGAGGCCCTAAACAGGCAGATCACTGAGTCTGATCTAGTAGTGAGATACTGAACACCATGTAGACCCTTCCCTAAAATACAAAAAACAAGCCCTAAACAATAGAGTTTAAGAATATTTAAATGCTTAGAGAAGAAATAGAGAAATATTGACTTTACTTGTTCACCTTAAGAATTCTTAAATACTTCAATACAATTTTTGTAATGGACATCAATAGTATGGTTGCCATCATGGCTAGGAAAGTGATTAATTTGGGCAAGATAAAGCATTTATAGTTCACAAAAGGTGAGTATAGCGTTTCTGTTGCCCAAAATTTTTATTTCTTGTTATAGTTTCATGACATTTATTTTATAATAATTGAAGTGTACATTTTAAATTAACAAAACTTTAAAAGTTCCTTATCAAAGTAAAACTTTAAATCTTTCAGAAGAAAATATTGGAGCATATATTTATGGCTTCTAAACAGGGAGGGTTCCTTAAACAAAATATTCAGTGTACATCTACAACAAAGGAAAGATTTATGAATATATCTAAGAAATAAATTACTGAAAAGTAGCATTAAGGGATAGACAAAGGTTGGGAGAAAATATTCTCAGTGTACATAAGCACAAAAAGGTTAGTACCAGGAATACATAAAGAATTTCTACAGGTAGACTTCCCAAAATGTGTTCATGAATAATCAAAGAAATGTAAGTAAAATTGTCAATGAGATGCCATTTCTTGTCCATAAAATCATGGACTACATGATAATATTAGCGTAGGACAATGACATCTGCCATATTGCTGGTAGGAGTAAAAGTATCAAAGTTGCTTTAGAGTGCAGCTAAACATGCTACAAATGTTCATGTAGAGGTTAATGGATAAATAAAGCATATAAATCATCTCATTTTAAACAGTAGAATGCATTCAACATCAGCTTAAATAAATGAACTAGGGTCTACATGATCCATAAGGAGAAACCAGGAGAACTCAGGAATGAAGGAAGGAAGAAGTTTCAGAAGATGTATGTAACAGTGTGCTGCTATTTACAGAGTATAGCACCTGTTCAGGTAAGGAAATCAAAATGCACATAGGAAGGAAATACACCAACTTCAGAACAGAATTTGCCTTTATGCTGGGAGGATGGAAGAGAGAAGAAAATCATGATCTAGAAGTATTGCGAGGATGACTTCAATGGTGCAGTGTTTTGTCTTCTTTAAAGCAAATGAGAATCAGTATGACAGGGCCAGCAAGACAGTTCAGCAGTCTAAAGCACTTGCTTAGTCAAGCTTAGGCTACTGGATGGACCTAAGTTTGATCCCAGGAACCGCATGCTGCACCAGCCCTGCTCCAAGGATAGGCTTAGCTAGCCACGAAAAAAAAAAAAGAATCAATATGAAAAAATAACATATTTTTCTAAGTCTGTCTGGTACATAAATGTGGCTTACTTTATCATTTTTCTATTTCTACATAATTAGATTTATTTTAGAATTACAAAAATACAGAATATATTATTCCTGCAGAGTGATAGCACAGCATCACGTGTCGCCTTGCACATATCAGAGTGCTAGTATTTTAATTTTGCTGAGTCCCTCGGCTCCATTGGAAACAAGCCTGAGGTAAGAACAGAGGTGCGAGTCCCACAAGCACTCTGGTGCTTCCATCTATGAGATGCAGTGGTGGGCTGGGGTCCCACATGCACCGCCGGGCAGAGTGACACATATTGCATGGTGTGGTAATTGCTGTCTATGTGTCTGTGTCCCCCACCAGCCTGGCAGCCCCAGGCACCAGCAGCATCTTGTTCATCTCCTGGCACATAGGAGGTGACAGTCAACATAGGCTAACTTGATGAAACGCAGCATGCACCAGCCCATGGCGGCTGGTGACTCCGTGAGATGAGGGTGTTGTCTTCAATCACATGGCACTGCACGCCACGAGGAGTGTCCGGGTGTCCTGGGATGGGTCTCTGAGAGGTGTGCCTCTCAGCAGATTACACTCTCTTCTCAGAGCAGAGCCGGGAGCAGCCACCGAGTGCTTGGTCTCTGTGTTCCACCTACATATCGCGCCAAATGGTACAAACATCAGCAGCACTGGCACAGCACACATTTGTGTGCATTTCTGCACGGAACCATAAAGGAGCTACAGCAGCACGGGAGGAGCTGTGGTATCAAACTGGGGAAGCTGGACTTCTCCTCCCTATTTTCCCTGCTTTCTGCCATTTAGTTTTACTTTTCCTAGTAAAAACTTAACAAAAAAACATAAAAACTGCTTTATCTATGACAAAATATATAGATGAAACAGGGTGGCAAGTAGTTCAATGCTTCGATAGACTTCATTCCCCACCCTTCAATGTTCCAATGAGAAATGGCCAATAAATAGATAATGAAAATATATGTAATCAAAACAGATATACATTTATATTTCTCAATACAACAAATAATATCACAACAGTAACATAATATAGGAAATGGCAAATTTAAGAGTTAGTCGTACAAGAAATTCTGGAGACAGACTTCAAAACAAGAACTGGGATTTTCATGCTTAAGTGTCCTAGGCGAAGACCAGGAACCTTCCTGTTTGCCATGCTCTTCAGGTGATTCTCATTTGAGTGATCCTCAGACTAGTTTGGGAAAATGATGAAACAGATGAATAATAGATTTGACCAGTCTCCAGGGACTACTCATAAAAAAGCAAGTGTGACATCACATACATTTTGGTGACATCTGAAAGTCAGAGACAATAGGTAGAGATGAGTAGATGGGGCCCAAAGTAGGGGCAGGCACCAGAATGGCTGGGGTTAGCTGTCCCTAAGTGTCCCTGATGCTAGAGGGCTACACATCAAGACATTTGGTAGACAGGGCAGAGGTCTCTCTGTAGTCACTGGGACAGAGAAAAGAAATACTGTCCTACAACATCTCTGTATCCCAGGGACATCTATTGGGAGACATTTCCCCACCACCTTCGCAGAGGCCAGGTCCCTGTCCAAGTTAAAATTGACCTCAAGAAATGCAATTTTCCCTACTTTCTGGACTCAAGTATTTGAATAAGGACCCATTGAGAGTCTTGCAAACTTCAGTACTTTCTTAATAATAGGAAAAAGGACATTCTCTACAAGAAAAAGAGAAATTCAAGTAAAAGAGAACTCTCTAGACTTCAGAGAATGTTCTGTAGTTCACAAGAGAGGCAGCCATGGTAGGACTTTACAACTTTTACTTGGGAGTGTTGGGTAACCAGTTCAGAATTTGGGGCAGAATGATGCATATTATGATATACTGTGAATGGATCCTTCCAGCCATTATGTCAATGGTGGAGTCAGGATGCATTCAGAAGCTATTTCACAGTCCAGTTGAGTGACAATGGTGACTTGGACTAAAATGAGGACAGTGGTGGTGGTGAACAACGGTCACATCCAGGACACATTTGGGATGTAGAGCCCATGAAATTGGTTGTGGATTTCCTCTGAAAGAAAAAAAAATCCAGGATGACTGAGAAGTTCTCATCCTCAGCAACAAAAAATGAATGATGGGACTGACAATAACTGAGAAGAGAGAAACTTCTGCAGGAGTTAGGGTGGGTGGAGCAGACAGAGACTTTGGCTGTGGATATATTGGTTTCAGATGTAGATGAGACATGCACACAGAACCAGAATACTATCTGAGTTCCTGAGTATCTCAAGCTGAAATCCAGGAGAAGTCTGGAGTCTAGATGTGGTTAGGGAAGTGTTAGGGCACAACTGAATGAAATCACTAGAGAAGAGGTCCTAGACCTAACCTCTGGGGCATTCCATGCCTTAAATAAATGTCATAGAAATGAAGAAGAAATACCCAGAGACTCAAAAGGTACTATAAAGGAGGAAACAGATGAAATTTGGTGCCCTGGATACCACACAAAGGAGAGGAAAGGGGTCATTTGTGTCAGGTATGATTTGGATGAATGAATGACCTATCATATAGGTCACTGGTGACATTGATGCTCATAACTCTGGGGAGATGAAGAGGCCTGGCTGAAAACAGAGAAGGAAAAGACAAGCGTAGTCTCATGTGAGGGGCGTGTTCTACAAGAGAGCAGTAAATAAGAAATAGCTGGGGATGGATATGGTTTCAAAGAACAGAGGTTTTCTAATGGAAGTCACTATGACATATTTGTGCACCAGTGGAAATAACCAAGTATGAAAACACAAACCAACAATGTTGAAGAAAAGTACAATGGCTGCACACAGGAATATTTTAACCACCAACATGTTACAGAGGAGGAAGCCAAGGCTGGGAGTGCAGAAGTTATTTCATGAAAGACACACAGCTAGAGATCTGTGGATCAGGATGCCCTTGGGCCTGCCTAGATAAAGGCTGTCTTCCTAAGAATTCCTGCTATTTTGATTCGAACCCTCCTTCAACTTATGTGCAAGTTCAGCTCTTCCTTTATGTAGCATTCTTCAACTATCCAAACTAGAAGTGACCCCTGCGTCCTTCCCTTGACCTCCCACAACACTTAATCGCGATGTTTTATTATAGCTATTTATTTCCTGTCTCCTGCCATACTGTAAATGTCTTGAAGGCATCGAATATGCATTACGAACCTCTTTATCCTTCCTGCCCCTTGACACATAGCCTAACGCATGACCAGACCTCAGTAAATGTTAGAGAGATGGGGATGGATGTCTTTTTTCCAAAGACTCCCCGCTGTCTTGACACCTCATATATTATGGCCTACTTTTCTTTCTGCAGACTAGGGGACTGTGTTTACTTAAAACTTTCCTCCCAGGAGCTGTTGCCTCTTTACTCATGTCTCTGACTGTGTCCTGGGTCAGGCTGGACTCACCACTTGTTGTTAATAACAAATCCAACACCTGGAAACTCCAGAGAAGGAGACCTTCCACATGTGTACCTGTTGGGTCAAGAACCACCTGGAGTGGATTGGTGCGATCTGCTAATTGCACCTGGAAAGAAAGTGCAGAGGGACCCTGTGTGCTTCAATTCACAGGCCTCTGTGGGTCTTCCACTCAGTGCCAGATCTTGTGCTGAGGAAGGGGGACAAGAGGAAAAGCAGGACACTTTTGTTATCACCATGCTCGCACGTCATGGGGAAGGTCATAAAGAACACAAGAGCCAGTACCAGGATATTTTGACCAGCTCTGAACAGATCAGTCTTTTAAGTCTTTTGGAAACTTGATAATTGATTTATTTACTTCCTGAAGGGGACTATTTATTTTGCACTGTACTGGCTGGTAGTTTCAAAGGTATCAAAGGGCTTACCCTAGAGGGTCTCCCTGCAGTGCAGAAGTTTCTGCTTATTCCAGCAGCTGGAATCCTTCAGGGGCTCTGTAACTCCTTCAGGCAAAGTCTACAGCCCTGTTCAAGGCCTCAGGCCACTTTTCCTGCCTTCTCCCCCAGATGACTCCACATCTGCATCCCATTTGAGAACAGTGGTTTAGAGCAGACTTTGAAATCCAAGCTAGTTTTAAGCTTTCTGCTTTATATAGACTGACACACTTCCTTAACCTCTCTGAGCCTGTCTCTACCTCATATAGGGAGAAAATACAAACCTTAGAATCCTTCCAGGTTAGTATATGTGAAGCAGCCTAACAAATCATACAGCAAATAAGGAAACAATCACCAAGGGGGCTTGGAAATCATGATCACATGGGGGCCTATCACCGAAGAGCCTGACTGGATCAATCGGGCCCCAGCATGGGTGTTTCACAACAGGTACCTAAGTGATTCTAATATGCCATTAGAGCCTAGAAGCACTCATATAGAAACTGTTCCAAACTACTGGCTTAGTGGGGATGTGAAATTTATAGATGTGGCCCCATGTTCCACCGGGCTATGACATGTGAGGCTACGGGCCAAAGGCCCCTGCAGATCATCCTCTCTACTGCTCACATTTGGTGGGGGCCAACGCTGGCTTTCTTCTGCTGGGACTCGGGCATCCTAACCTCCATCTCATCCCACCATCTGCCCCATACAGACTGGCTAGAACACCCCACATCCTTCTCCAGCCTCTGGAAATGTGAGAAGCAAGTGCCACCACCAAATGGTACCTGACAGAGCCCCTCTCATGGAAATGGACAGTTTTGATATCAGGGACAGAAATCTCTGGGGAGAACCGGGATGTTCACAGAGATTCCATAGAGAAGAGAGTATAGTGAGAGCAAATTGGGAAGTTTCGGAGCTACAAAGAGTACAAGCAAAACTGAAATGCTGCGTGGGCAAGGTATTCTAGGAGTCTTTCACCTGTAGATGTGTTTTACATGCCAGGCTCTACAATATTTTCTTAGAAGGAATTTTGTTTCTTCTCATTTAAATCATTTGCTTATTGGACAAAAGTATAAACAGGTGTAGAAGAGAACAAGATCCTCATCCTGGGTCACTCAACAAGTTACTGATGCAAAGAGCAAACCTTCCTGGTTCCCAGTACAGTATACTTGGATCCATCTGCTGAGACTGCTGAAATCAAACGAAAACAGGTATCTAAGCTGAATAGCTCATGGCCCCAAGTCCTAGATACCCTCAAGTAGGCTACATAACTATGCAAAGTAAAGGAAGGAAATGTTTTCAAGGAAGAAATAACTGTCCTGGCTGGAGAAGTCAGGCTGCAAAGCAGGGCCTTCCTTCCACCCAGAAGAGATGGGGAGGTTGTACATTTTTGTTAAGTTGAGATCAGCTATTGTCTGGCCGAATGTGCTCACAAATGAGGCAGGGACACAGGCAGCTACGGAAGTTTACCATATCCTCTGCCATCCCCACCTTCACCTCTCAGTACACAGACTTCAAAGCCCGTGTCTAGTACCCCTTGATAGGCCAACGTTCTCCAGTACTTCATTCCACACTTTACCTACTGGGGACAATAAAGTCTATCAGACCCATTTCCCTGTCTGAGATTCTCTGTGCAGAACTCAAGCAAATAGTTGAAAAACATGAAGAAAATTTAGGACATCACACATCAGAATTCAGCTGTAGCAACCTATGGCGTAAAAGTGCCTCAAGAGACAAACCCAGAAACTTCAGAGCCAAGCAACTTCTACCATATGTCCTCTTAGACTCTGATACTGAGCGCAGTTTGTGGGCTTTCTTGGAACAAGGTGAGGCAGAGGCGTGTCTTAAAGGCCCAGATCCCATAGCAATCATCCCATTCAGAATCCCTCTACGGAGCATGCTGTATTTATTTGTCCCTGGTAATTTTCTTTGCTCTGAAGTTCACTTTAGCCAACATGAATAGAGCCACTTCGGTTTTCTTTATATTTATTATATTATGATTCATCATTCTCCATACTTGTAGTTCCTAACTGCTTCTATTACTAAATTTTAAATAAGATTTTGTAAAGAAAGTATAGTTGGCACATGAATAACTGAGATAGACCTTTTACATTTAGTATAATCTTTGACACTTATGGCTTAAATCTGCATTTTATTTTTTGTTGTTGTTTTCTGTTTTTTCTGTTTACATTTCTCTTTTTCTTTTTCCTGCCTTCCTAAGATTATAAGAACTGTTTTTTTAGAATTCAATTTTGTGTTATTGATACTGTCTTTGAATCTATTTCTTTGTATATTTTTTCTAGTGATTCCTCCAATTGAGCAAGGCCATGATTTCTCCAGCTGGAATGAAACTTTCCCTCTTTGTGTATACCTTCGCTGTTCTCCACTTGTAATTTTCTCATATATTTCATCTACATGCATTTATAACATATTAGACAGTATTATACCATTTGCTTCAATATTCAGATGTGTTTTAGAAAATCCCAGAAGAAAAGGAACTTGTATTCACCGATAGTTTTGCTTACTATCTTTTTCTTGCCCTATGCTCCTGAGTTTATTCCTTCATTGTTTCCTTTCTGTCCACAGAATTAACTTAACCCATTATTTTAGGATAATCTGAGGATGGCAACGTCTCTTACTTTTCCCTTTCATCTGAGGATATCTTGATTCCTGAAAGACACCTCTGCTGGCTCTAAGAAGTCTGTTAGCAATTATTTTCTTTCAGCACTTAAACATATGCCACTTTCTCCAGTTTCCCTGGATTCCTCTGTCACTCAAATATTAGAGTTGTCCATCTGCTTTTATCTTTGTCTTTTCTAAATCTGATATGCCTTGGTAGGGATTTTATCCTGCTAAGCTTCTTGACTTTCTAAGCTTTTCTGGTCAGATTTAATGGGGGTCTTAGCTATTGTTTCTTTAAATATCTTTCTGAATGTCGCTCTTTTCCTTCACTCTTGAACTTGAATTATACAAATATTTGATCTTTTATTACAATCCTACAGGGCTATGAGTGTTTTCCTTTTGCTTTTATCTTATCCCCTCTGTGTGCTTCCCATGGAAACTCATATCCAAATGCACTGGTTCATTTTTCCTCCTACCTCCACTCTGCCATTGAAACCATCATCCAGCTTTTTACTTCAGTTATTCTGCTTTTCAGTTCTAAAATTTCTAGTTGGCTTTTCTTTATGCTTTTTGTTTCTTGCAAAGGGTGTCTGTTTTGCATTGGTTTACAGTAGTTTCATGATTTCTTCTGGAAGTATAAAATGATGGCTGCTTTAAAATCTCAGTCAGATAATGTTACCCTCTGTGACATCTCTGTTGTTGCCTATTGATTTCCTTGTTTCCCTTTTAGGCCCATACAGTTTCTGGATAATAGATGATTTTCTGTTGAAAACAACATATGTTGAGTATTATTGTATAGCACTATGGTTCTTCCTGTAGCCTTGTATTTTAGCTAGATTTTGCTGACACTGCTGAGGCAGAGGATATGCCTCATTGCCTCCATATCAGGTAGATGTTCAACTTAGGTCTTTTTTTGACAACTGAAGGATCCGATTATTACTTCTGGGTGGGAGGCGAATTCCTCTCCACAATACACTTTTATTGATACCTCTCAAATCGAAAGCAGTAAAAGTGACCCCACTACTCTCCACCTGCCCTTCACTGACACCACAGGAACTGTGGCCTTGTTATATATGTTGCAGTAGTCAAAGCTTCTGTTGGCTTCCTCTGATGTCACTCAGCAGGGAGGCAGAGGAGTACTTCATCATTGCCATTAGAGATCGAAGTGTACTTCCTCATATATTACCTGTACTACAATGAAAAGGCTTCTTCTTCTCCTCCTCCTCTTCTTCTTCCTCCTCCTCCTCATGCTCCCCCTCCTCCTCCTCCTCCTCCTCCTCCTTCTTCTTCTTCTTCTTCTTCTTCTTCTTTTTCTTCTTCTTTTCCTCTTCTTTTTCTTCTTCTTCTTTCCTTTTTTTCTGTATTTATAGCAGAGTTTACAGGGCCTTATAGGGTCTCTCTACATAGGTTAGATTCCTAGTGATTCTCCTGTTTTCAGCCTCCCAAACTCTGGAATTGCAGGTGTGCACCACCATGCACAGTCTCAATCACCATCTCAGCACATCCCAAGGACAGGGCCGGCTTTAGTCCGCTGAGCTAACTGGCTGACCCAAGAAGGCTTCTTTATAGCAGCCGATTGAGATGCACACTCGATGTCCCACTTAGACTTTCCTGATGCTACCTAGTGAGAGTGCAGTGTACTCTTGCCACACACTGGGGAAGATGAAAGTCTAGATCTTGGTGTCTATTGCCTATTTGCTTAGTATTTTGGCTGCAGTAAAACACTTTGATGCTTTTCCTCCTACTACTCCTCATCCTCTTCCAACTCCTCTCCTTTGTCTATACCTGTTGGTGTTGCTAAGTTGCTGGCATCTTCAACTCCAAGCCAAGGATAGATTAGGCAAGAGGAAAGTTCAGAGCTCCCGCCACCATGTCATGTCTCAGGCCTCAGTGTCCCTGTTCAGTCTATCTTTTTCTTTCCAACTCCCATCTTTTTTTTTTTTTTATTCATTTCATATCTGCCTTGGCCATTTAGGATGGTCTCTGTGCCTTGTTTCTTGCTCTAGCACAGCATGGCAGACCATTTACAGAAATGCCCGCAGTGCTTCCTGCCAGCCCTTCCCGAGGCCACGTTGTGTTCTCTCCTGCCAGACACTGGTGTCTCTTTTTCCATATCTTGCGTGTGCACGTAGTTTGGTTCATGGGACCTTAGAAAATATGATGCAAGCAAAGAAAATTTCTGACCCAAAGGGCAGAAAAGCAGTTCTCTCTTGCTACGTTTGGGAAGCCCAGCACTGCTGAGGGAAGAAGCCTGAGCTGGTGCTCTGGAGGATGAGAGGTCAGATGAGCGGATCCAGCTGAGGCCCCTTTAGCTGACCAGAGTGCCGGTGCTCAGCAGTGCGGGGAGGGCTGTCCAGGAGGGAGCAGCACAGCTCAGAATAAGAAAAAGTACATGTATTCCATCTAATGAGTACAACAGAACCAGACTAATTTTAACAGTGAATAAGCATTTGTTTCTAAGCTGAGTTTTTTGTTTGTTTGTTTGTTTGTTTGTTTATTCTTCTTTTTGGTAATTCTATCCACTTATATTTTTTGAACTAAAAAAGAGAAAAGAGTTATAAAGTATTTTTCTAAATAAATTGTCTGGAAACTAAAAATTACTTTTACAATAATAATATGAACTATAATAACCATTGTTAACTTTCTATCATCTTGTTTCTAAATTCTGTACCATTTTTATTGTTGTTTTTAATTCTTTTCAAAATTAAAAACATGTAGTCCTAATAACATACAGTAATGGTTTGCATGATATGAACTGAGAGTCCAAAGATTTTGTTCAAATTGTCATTCTTTCCCATACTAAAAACTTGTTTACTTGTTTTTGAGCATTTTATTAAAGCATACTATATGTGCAGTTGATTTACCCTTTTCAGTATGCAATTTTGAGCATCAACAGAAAGGTACCATGTGATCAAATTCTGGAACAATTAAATTCTGCTCTTAAAATAAAACCTTTTAATACTTACTGTCTTCATAGTAGTTATTCAGAGGACAAGATGCAGACATGATATGTTGTCTAAACAATACTAGTACAAATCTTTCTTCTCATTGAACTAAGAGAAAGTAGTTGTCTAACTATCCTATTTTGTATATACATATATATTTATTTATAATATGCAATGTATTAATTATTGTAACTGTCCTACTAACCTGTTTTGAAACCGTTTCACTACTATTTTTCTCATTAAAATGAATTTAAATTTTTTCAAAAAACTTTCAATACTTAAATACCTTTCCAGACATACAACTTTTTTATGATGTAGCCTTTGTCTCTAAGATCCTAGAAGACAGCTGGGGAATAGAAGAAGTTGCAAGAGTTGACCTACATTTTTACCCAAACTCAAAATGCCTGGATCTTTTCAAACTCTAACACAAGGCAGGTAAAATATATATGTACTGGTCTGGTGATACTTAAGGCAACAAAGGCTCAGAAACAAAGAGTGCTTCAAGCTCCTCTTGCTTACTGACTCTGGCATTTTCTGTTTGGTGTTTTAAAACAAACCATGCCAAGCCCTGATGGCATAGTCTATGGCTCAGGGAGACAGAAGCCCCACAAGCTGATGTCTATGAGCAGCTGGATCTAAGCTGTGCTGCTCCCTCCTGGACAGCCCTCCCCACACTGCTGACTATGGGCACTATGGCCAGCTAAAGGGTCTTCAGCTGGTCTGCTCATCTGACCTCTCATCCTCCAGAGTGCCAGCTCAGGCTTCTTCCCTCAGCAGTGCTGGGCTTCCCAAACGTGGCAAGAGAGGAGAACTGCTTTTCTGCCCTTTGGGTCAGAAATTTTCTTTGCTTGCATCATATTTTCTAAGGTCCCATGAACCAAACTAAGTGCACATGCAAGATATGGAAAGAGAGACACCAGTGTCTGGCAGGAGAGAACACAACGTGGCCTCGGGAAGGGCTGGCAGGAAGCACTGCGGGCATTTCTGTAAATGGTCTGCCATGCTGTGCTAGAGCAAGAAACAAGGCACAGAGACCATCCTAAATGGCCCAGGCAGAGACCTACAGTGACCACAAACAGAGCCTGAGCTGAATCCTCCTCTTGCCAAAGGCATGCTTCCAGTGCACCTGGAGAAAGGCTGGGACCTCTGAGTGCCTGCTAAACCTCAGTCTTTCTGGTTCAGGAAAACCTGCTCAGGCTTCCTGTCCACCTGACAATTCACTGTGGCTTTCTGCCTGCCTCATCTTGAGTCTCACTCTCTTCTATCAGCAGTGCATGGCGTACCCCAAAATGCTCCAAATATTTCCTCTAAAACAGCAAAGCAAAGCAAACAAACAATATGATCTTCTCATTTCCCACACTGAGAGGCCGGGCATGAATTTCAACAGTTCCAAAGCACACAGGCTTTGGAATCTAATAGCTCTGCTTTCAAATCTGACTTTGACTAATTATTTATAGGTGAGTTCAGACAAGTTAATTAACCTTGTTAAACTGCTGCTTCTCTTCCATGATGTGTGTGCTCAGTGCCTTGCACAATGCCGGGCACATGGGTACAAGGCGCCTTTGATAATGGCTTAAACCTGGCAGCACAAGTGGGGTTCTGGCCTAAAGACCAGGACACCCACAGCTTCCAAGGCGTCCAAAGCAGAAGG
The DNA here is from genome assembly GCA_004027025.1 of Myocastor coypus. NCBI lineage: Eukaryota > Metazoa > Chordata > Mammalia > Rodentia > Myocastoridae > Myocastor > Myocastor coypus. The sequence continues at coordinate 9,224 of PVJA010034384.1, read as the reverse complement.
GGATTGTTTTCTTTGTTAAGCTTGAACTTACCACTGACAGAACCATCCCTGCAAAGTAATTTATTTGTTGCCTCCAGGCTCATGTTTGGAAGGGCTTCCTGCTCTGTTCCAAGCTGATTTTCCAAACATTAACATATGTCAAGAGCTCGCACAAAGCCAAGGATGCAAAGTCTCTTTGGAAGGGAAAGTGAGGGTATTTTATAAGCCAGGAAAGAGCCAAGGGGCAATGCATAGTCAGCAAGCAGAGTGGACCTGGGCTTGGTGAGTGCGATGAAAGCAGAACCCCAAGTGGGACACCAGGGTTAGGGTTTCTAAGGGGAAAACTTAGCTTTGCCTAAAGACAGTGAGAGTGAGTTTTCTTTAAGTCTTCCTACTATGTGCTACCTTCTTTATACGTATCACATCTTGTTTTCTCCAGATCCGTGTGAAGTGGGTATTACTCACTTTATAGAACGTAAAACTGGTATCCACAGAGGTTAAGTAATTTGCCCTAGTCCACCCAGATAGTGTGGGGCAAAACTAGGATTTAAACCTATCTAAGTCAAGATGATACACACTTTTTCTTGGGCCATTTTTCCCTGTCAAAGAAGAAATGCTCCCTTCTTTGCTTCAACTGTCTTTTAACAGATCGAGAAACTGAGGCTCACAGTGACTCAGTGAGCTTCCCAGACCACAGTACTGCAAGAAGTGGAGGCGTGTTTGGGACTTGGATCACAGGATTCCAAAGCCAGATCTCTCTGCGGGTCCTCAGTGACACTCTGGCTCAAGGTTTCCTGTCTTTCTTTCCACCACATCCAGCTCTAGCATCAGATCAGACTTAGTATTCGTCTCATCTCCTGAGGTCTTGACCTCTTGGACCGTGTTAGTTGTATGCCCAGCTTCTTTCCCTAGGTTGAGACCTAGAGTGGCATTCTCTGTCTTCCTCTGTCATTGCTACAGCCATCTACACTTAACTGGTCTTCACGTAGTCATAGCTAAATCTCTGCACCAGGGAAGAAGGGTGTAGGTTGCTGGATACACAGAAATAAATAAGAGAATTTTTGCCTTCAAGGAGCTTACACTCTATGGGGAGGGGCAGCAATGAGCGCTGGTCACTCCCTCACATGACTTCCACCTCTCTGCATAATTGTGCTATTTCTATAGCAGAAGTGGGTCATTTGCATTTCCAAGTCTTACTGATTATGCTGTAGATAGTGAACTAGAGAAGGCCCAGGTGGTGACCAGCTGCCAGGCTAGACAGGATGTTGAGAGAAAACAGCAGGTGAAAACAGATGTAGGACCAAATAGAGGAAGCCACAGCCAGGATCAAAATGGGTGTCATGGACACAGCAAGTATTAAGCAAGTCATGTGAACAACAAAGAGTCCCTGGGGACTGGTTGGTAAGGCTGGGAAGAAGAAAGACAGCAAGTGCGTCTGGGAGTGATGGGCTGAGCAGCTGCACTCAGGTTTGGACATGGGGCACAGGAGGTAGAGGGAATTATATGCAGAGCATAGAGCGCTCTGTGTAAACCTTAAGCAACTAATAGGAATGCACTGAAAAGAAGAAAGTATTACCACCAAGATGCACTTCAATACATCCCAGGCTCATCGCTCTGGTAGGCCTGACCTCTGAGATGCAGTGCACTGGCATTGCAATGAGGATGTGACGGTTACTCCGGGATTAATATGCACAAAACCCAACTGCTTCAGGCTTTTATCAAAGATAAAAGAAATGAGCATATCTAATGTGGAGCAAAAATTGTATTGAACTTCCTTCTTTAAACATGAAAACTATGCATCTCAAGCTATAATGCCACCCAAAGAAGAGCAGTTCAAGTACTTTCTGGAAGTGCATGGTAGCTGAGATGCTGCAAATATTTGTACAAATGAGAAGCATGAAAACCTTCAAAAGTAGCTTGATGTTTATAGGTCAGAAAGTAGCAGATGAGGAAATTGACACCCAGATGATATAAGTATGAGCTATTCAGCTTCTTACTCTGAACCATAGAAGACAGATTCCTAGGTCAGTGTCTTCCTGGAAAGCAAGATAGCAAAGGGGTTAAGAGTATGATTTATACATGAGGCCAGATCCTAAGAATCCCTTTCCTCCCGCTTCTGTGAGAAGGAAACACACTATTGCTATCTGCTTGTCTCACTGAGCAGCTGTCACAAGTCAGTGGGAAGGAGCAAGTAAAGCACTTGTGACAGCACTGTACATGCCGCCAAAACACAGGAGGCGTGGCCTTTCATAGTTTCCAGGTCTGTGCAGTCTCTTAGATGGAAATCCCAGGCTTTGCTCAGAATAGAAAGCCTTGACAGGATCAGCAGAGAAGAGCTCAACTCTGGGGATTCCATGGACAGCAGTTGCATGGTCTTCTCTCCAGCAGCCCTTCACACAGGGTTGGCATGGAGGGAGACTGTAGAAGCACAGGGATGGCCAAAGGAGGGAGGAGAAGGTGTCAGTAAAATAAAGCAATATCTTCTAAGGAAGGTGACTTTTGGATCCCTTCAGACACTCACTGTCTCAGAAGAAGAGCCAGAGAAACCCTACCTACTTTAATAAAGACATGTAGACCAAAGGCCGGGGCTCTTCATTTGTTAGAAACCTTTCTAAGCTTCATTGGAAAGGTCAGGACAGTCTATTCACTTGTCTCCAGATGAATAATAAATATCTAATAATAAACTCAAACATTTAGTATTACTACAGACCCATACTCAAGATACACACAGATTCTGGGCATAAAAAGTCAGATAGAGCCCAGAGCTACTGTCCTGTTTCTGCACTATGATGTAAGCAGCCTTGGGTGGTATGTTAATTAACAATATTCCATGTAACAAGAACCCAGAAGAAGGCAGTAGTAACTATTCTGTTTGAAGATAATGTGAACTACAAACCAAGAATAACTAAAACAGATGAAAAATGTCACTACATACTTGTTAAGAAAAGATTGAAAAGGAAAGTAATTTTATACATATATATATATATATATATATATATATATATATATATATATATATATAATTGTAATGGAGACTTTAACATCCTATGTCACAAAACAATTGATCAACTAGGTAAAAAAATCAAAAAACAAATAACAGAACTAAACAAAACTTGTGAACATATGGACTTGGTAGACTTTTACAGAGTGTTCCACCCAGTGTCAGAATACACATTCTTCAAAGCTGCACCTAGGGCATTCTGAAAATGTCATAAACAAGCTATAGAAGTAAATGCAAGTGAATTGGAAATTAGCCCCATGTACATTATCTGACCATAGTTCAATGAAATTGGAAATTATTATTTTAATATTTTAGTCTTTTATTTATTATTTGATACAGGGTTTTGCTATGCAGCTCAGACTTGTAGTAATCCTCCTATAACAGCCTCCCCAGTGCTGAGATTGTAGGAGTGTACCACCACCCCGGGTTTTGGTGGCTGGCACAGCATGAAACCCACATGGCAGGAGTCAAACCCAGATGCTTGTGTTGCCAGGAAGACACTTAGATCACTAAGCTATGTCCTCAGCCTGAAATGGGAAAATATTGATGAAAAAAATCACAAAGCATGATAAATACACAAAATTAAATAACATCTTCCTAAACAATGAATATCACACAGATAAAAGTAAAGAAAAAAATTAAACAATATTTACAAGCAAATGAAAATGCAGATTGAACTTATCAGAAACAAGGAAATTAGTGGGATGCAATGAAAGCACACCTAAGACAGAAATTCATAGAGGTGAATTCCCAAGTCAGCCAATCAGAGTGAGCTCAAATAAACACTCTTATGCCACACTTCAAGCTTCTAGACAAAGAGGAGCAAGTCAAGCCTAACACTCAAAGAAGACAGGAAATTATAAAGATCTGAGAAGATATTAGTGCAGTAGAGACTAAGAAAACAATATGAAAAATTAGTGAATCAAAGAGTGGATTCTTTGAAATAATAAACTAAATTAATAAATCCCTATTGAATCTTAGCAACTGAAAGGAAAGAAAAACTTAAAATAATGTAATAAGGAATGAAAAGGGTGAAACTAGTAAAGACCCTATGGAAATTCAGAAGATCATCAGTACCTACTTTGAAAATGTTTCTGGATGGAAAATGCAGAGGAAATAGAAAAGATTCCTTAGATATATAGGAAGTATGAAGGCTGAATTAAGAAGATATAAAAAGTTTGAAAAGCTCAATATTAGTCGATTTAATTGAAAATGTAATTGAAAATTTACCAACAGGTCTTGATGGGTTGACAGACAAATTTTACAAAAACTTTAAAGGAGTTTTAACGCCAGTTCTTCTGAAAAATTTCAATGTAATTAAAAGAGAAGTAATTCTCCAAAATACATTTCTGGAGGAAAGTATTAATCTGATACGAAAATCAAACAAAGACCCAACCAAAAAAGGAAACTACATGTCACTGTCCCTACTGAACATAGATGCAAAAATCCTCAATAAAATATTAATAAATTGAATGCAGCTAACTTTCAAAAAGATTATATACTATGATCAAAATGGATTCATTCCAGGAATGTAGGGAAGGTTCAGTATATGCCAATCAGTGAAGGTAATACACTACATCAACAGAGCCAAAAACAAAAATCACGTGATCATCTCAATTGATGCAGAAAATACTTTTCCCAAAGTTCAACACTCCTTCATGATTAACACCCCACAGAATATTGGAGTAAATGGTTTTTACCTCAATCTGATAAAAGCCATCTATGACAAACCAACAGTCAGTATCATACTAGATGAAGTATGACAAACTGAAGGCCTTCACTTTAAAATAGGGAAACAGACAAGGATGTCCACTGTTAGCCCTGGTATTCAATATAGATCTGATAACATTAACCAGAGAAATTAGATAAAAGAGAGCAATAAAAGAGATAATAATTGCAAAGGAAGAAGTTAAATTGACATTATTCACAGATGGTATGTTACTCTACACAGAAGACCAAAAAACTCCACTAAAAGACTTCTAGATTTAATAAGAAAATTCAGTGGTGCAGCAGGATACCAACCGAATATTTAAAAATAATGAACATTTCTGTATCCAAATAACAAATCCACTGACAGAGAAATTCAGGAAACTACATCCTTCACAACAACGTCCAAAAAATTGAAATATTTAGGAATTAATCTAACAAAAGATATAAAAGAGCTATAGGATGAAAACTACAGCACCATGAAAGAAAGATATCAAAGAGAATTTTAGAAAATGGAAAGACACATCTTGTACTTAGATAGGAAGAACCAACACTGTAAAAATGACCATACTTCCAAAATTGCTACACAGATTCAATGCAATGCTAATCAAAATACCACTGGTACACATCACAAATCTAGAGAATGCATTCCTACAGTTCAATGAGAACCAAAAGAGACCTAAAATAGCAAAAGCAATCCTGGGCAACAAGGGAAAGACAGAAGGCATTACAATCCCTGTCTTGAAATTATACTACAGAGCTACTGTGATAAAAGCAACATGACACTGGCAAAAAAAAAAAAAAAAAAGACAGACTTGAGAATCAATAGAACAGATCAGATGATGTAGACACAATTAAAAACTTACTCAGCAACCTTATCCTTGACAAATGGGCCAAATACGTTCACTGGAAGTAAAGTAGCCTCTTTTACAAATGGTACTAGAAAGCTCGTTCTCTACATGTTAAAGTATATCCAAGTCTTTCACCATGCATTAAACAAAACTGAGCATTGATCAAAGATCAAAATATTACAATTGAAACACTAAATCTACTGGAGAAGAAATCAGGTAGAAATCTTGAAGACATAGGGGTAGGTAGATCATAAGCAAATCCAAAATTGCACAGGAAAAATGTCAAAGAATCAACAAGTGGGAGCTCATCTTGTTGAAAAACTTTTGCACATCAAAAGAAATCATCAATAGTGTAAAGAAAGGCCATGAATTTGGAGAAATTTTTATCTGACTGTCCCTCAGACAAAGGACTTCTATCTAGAACAATCAAGAATGAAAAAAGTCAGGCCTCCAAAATTCAAAGACCCAATCAGAAAATAGGCATCTGAGATGAATACGTAATTTTCACATGAATAAATACATATGGCAAATAAATATTTTTAAAACTGTTTAATATCGTTGGTCATTTGAGAAATACAAATTAAAAGACCACTGAGATTCCATCTCACACCAGAAAGAATGGCTATCATCAAGAAATCAACTGATAACAAATGCTAAAGGGAACTCTTCTCCATTGTTGTTGGGGGTGTAGATTCATACAGCCACTATAAAAATCAGTGTGCATATTCCCAAAAATAAAAAACTAGGATTAGAGGTCCCATCAAATCCTATTCCCTCGCCCCCTGGACATTTTTCCAGAAGAATTGAAAACATAATATCATAGTGATATATGTAAGCCTATGTTGACTTCAGTGAAATTTTTCATAGCTAAATCTTGGAAACAAACCAAATGCTCATCAACTGAGAAATGCATAAAAGAGAGATGTGGTACTTTTATATAATGAAATAATGCTCAGCTTTAAAGAAAAATAAACGTAAGACTTTTACAGGTGAATGGATGCAACTCAAGACCATACTCATAAAGTGAGACACCCGTGAGTGAATATCATATTGTCTTGATAGTGAACGAATATGAAAGAATAAACAAAATCCAACAGGTACAATAGATACTGTGAAAAGGAAAGAAATTGTTCAAAGCAAAGGTGCAACTGAGATGAGGGTAAGGAGCAAAGAAAGAAGGAAGCCAGAAATTATATATGTATATACACATTATAATTGAACTGCTGATTTCTTCTGTTCTGTTGAAAGAAAAATTAATTTCTTACATTTTTCTTTTCTTCTTTTTAACTTTTTAAACAAGGTTTGCATGCTTTATTGGGTAATCTGAATAGCTAATTTGAAGATTACCATATGCATTATGACAACCATTGTTGAATTCCTATCATGTTGTTTAGTGACATTCTGCATCATTTCTAATGTTTTCTTTTATTATTTTTTATTCTCTTTGAAATTAAAAGATCAAGAATAAATAAATCTGGTCATTGTTTTCTCTTTTTTACAAAAAGCAATTAGATTGGTGCAGGGTCTTAGTGTGCAGCTCCGCCATTTAGTGATACTCCTGTCTTTAGCTCCCCAGTACTGAAGTTACAGGCATGTACCACCACGCCCAGACTCGGTCACTGGTTCAGCATACCCAAGGGTGGCGCCAGAACAGCATGCAGTAGCCAGGACTGAACGCTGGTCCCTGCACTTGCCTAGGCAGGCATTTAGTCCACTGAGCAATCTTTCTGGTCATTGATCAAAGTTGTCTTTTTTAAAAGAAAAGTTCAACTAAGTGAATCAGCAGGGAACCAGAGTCCTCACTTTGTAAACACCCTCAGCTTGTGAAAGAGGAGGGTACTGAGATGGTGTGGGAATAGGCAGATAGCCAATATACAATATAAGTAGGGGGAAAGGCTTGCTTCACCTACCCCCATGTTGTATTCTTTCCCCTTTTGTTGTTCTCTGCTAACTTGGATTGTTATCCCTGCCTTGGAGTCAGCAAATAAAGGGCTGAAACCTCCACAAACTCTGAGCTAAATAAATCGTTCCTTCCTTAAATTTGAGTATCAGGTATTTCATACCAGCAATGAGAGAAAAGTCACTAAGACAAACGCTTAATTTATGGATTGTCAGGAGAAGAGTAAACTTCACCTGAAGAAAATCTTTGCCTTCTTGGCTGGGAAGGTTATTCGTATGGCTCTGTTTGTATGCAGGATGGTTGTATCATGTTAGACAAAACCATAAACTTGTTAATATATTTGGAAATTATATATGGTTTATAGAGATGCATTAGGACATCAAACTCACAAGGAGTGGCCTGTGATGGTTAACCATAATTGTCATCTTGATTGGCTTGAGAGCCACGTAGTGAATTAGTACACCACATGTGTATGAGTGTTTCGATGGGTCATAGGGGTTCTTCCTTCCTGGTGTTATCACCTGCACTACTTCCTAGTTACAATGAAATATTCAGCTTTTTCCCACCATGCCCTTCCATCATAACATTGCAGCCAAACATGGACTGAACGCTCTGGAACCATGAAGCAAGTAAAATATTTTCTCCTGCAAATTGCTGATGTCATGTATTGAATATGAACAACAGAAAAGCTAATTGATATAGCTGTGAAGATTCAAATAGCTAAGAGTGTCTTGAATGTCTGACTATCTAAGGACTTCTTTGAAATCTCTTTACCTTTAAGGGGAAAGGTGGAAGGCTAGGCTCAGCCATGAGTGACTACCAGAATATATGGCTTCTCCAGCAGGATGATTTCAGAGTTGTTAGACATAGAATTCCAGCAGAGAAAATGGGAGCTACAAGACCACTAGGATCTGATATTAGAAGTCAAGTTGTACAAGTCCACCACATTATACTGCTTAAAGTACTCATGCAGCCAACCCAATTCCAAGACTGAAGGAACAGATCCCTTCTCTACTGAAGAATTTTCATGCATTTTAAAATCTTGAGAAGGGTTGTTCTAAGTGCCATTCAAAACACTATATCATGAAGTTGGGTGAATCTTCTAAAGTGTGCCATCAGAAATATTGACTTTCCCAGAACTCCTCTCCTCACCAGACTCCAGACTAGAGGGCACACAGGTAGGAACTCTGGGCCTGTGGAACCTGCACCACTGGAATTACTTCCCAACCAGACCCTAGACCTGCAGGTGCATAGGTAGGAACTCTTGGCCTGCACCCATGCACCACTAGAACTTGTTCCCCACCCAGAATCTGCTGTGGAAGCTTGCAGCAAAATGCACTGTAGAGAGGGTGGGGGTTAGATACTTCCAGATAGCATATGACCCAACCATCTGGCCAGAAGACCATAGCAGACACACTTCCAAGAATTGCAGAAGGAGGAAGCTGACCACAGCAGCCAGATCCAGCCAGGCACCTGGACAAGATCAAACTTGGTAGAACCAACCCAAATTTCAGTAGGCACTAACAGCATAACTTCACTAAAGTTCTACATCAAGGGTCAGAGAACAGTGCTATAAAAATGACAAATAGAAGGAACAAGATGCAATCTCAAGCCCTGAGCTCACCCAGAACAAATACAGGAGACTAGCAGAGAAGAAAATGGGAATCACACAGCTGAAATATCTGAATTAATAGCATCTGAAGAAAGGAAACAAATGTAGAAATATATATAGGAATTCAGATCATAAATATCCTCTGAAATTAAAAAAAAGAAATGTCTGAATTAT
>PVJA010034383.1:8468-22684 GCA_004027025.1 Myocastor coypus | reverse complement strand
CTACACCACCCAGCCAACTCAAGGATATGCACAGACCACTGAGGCGTATGGGCAGCAAAGCTACGGAACCAATGGACAGCCTACTGATGTCGGCTACTCCCCAGCTCCGACACTGCCACCTGTGGGCAGACTGCATAGGCAACTTCTTATGGACAGACTCCCACTGGCTGTACTACTCCAGCTGCCCCCCAGGAGCATAGCCAACCTGTCCAGGGGTATGGCACTGGTGCCTGCACCTGCAAGACCACAGGATGGTAACAAGCCAACTGAGACTAATCAACCTCAGCCTAGCACAGGGGGTTATGGCCAGCCCAACCTGGGCTATGGAAGAGTAGCTACAGTTATCCCCAGGTTCCTGGAAGCTACCCGATGCAACCAGTCACTGCACCTCCATCTTATCCTCCTCCCAGCTATTCTTCCGCACAACTGACTAGTTCTGATCAGAGCAGTTACTCTCAGCAGAACACCTATGGGCAGCTGAGCAGCTATGGACAGCAGAGTAGCTGTGGTCAACAAAGCAGCTATGGGCAGCAGCCTCGCACTATCCTATTATCCTTCCCGGGCTGGATCCTACAGCCAGGCTCCAAGTCAGTATAGCCAACAGCTACAGAGAGTACCGCCTCAGTAGCATGGGTGTTTATGGGCAGGAGTGTGGAGGATTTTCCTGACCATGAGAAAACTGGAGCATAAGTGGCCCTGAGGACGGGGGCAGGGGAAGAGGGGGATTTGATCGTGGAGGCATGAGCAGAGGTGGGTGGAATGGGCACTGGAGAGCGAGGTGGCTTCAATAAGCCTGGTTGACTCATGTATGAAGGACCAGATCTTGATCTAGGCCCTGCCATAGATCCTGATGACAACTCTGACAACACTGCAATTTACATACAAGGACTAAATGACAATGTGACATTTGATGATCTGGCAGACTTCTTTAAGCAATGTGGGATGGTTAAGATTAACAAGAGAACGGGGTGACCTGTGATCCACGTCTACCTGGGCAAGGAAACAGGAAAGCCCAAAGGTGAATCCACGGTGTCTCTGTGACGATCCACCGACTGCCAAGGCTGCTGTGGAGTGGTTTGATGGGAAAGATTTTCAAGTAAGCAAACTTGAAGTCTCCCTTGCTCAGAGGAAGCCTTCAATGAACACAGCATGTGAGGTGGCATGTGCCCCGTGAGTGCAGAAGGATGCCACCACTGCTCCATGGAGATCCAGGTTTCCCAGGAGGTCCTGGGGACCCATCAGTCACATGGGAGGCCATGGAGGAGACAGAGGCGGCTTCCCTCCAAGAGGCTCCCGGGGTTCCCGTGGAAACCTCTCTGGAGGAGCAAATGTCCAACATTGAGCTGAAGATTAGTGATGTTCCAATCTGAGTTGTGGAAGCCAGAACTTTGCCTGGAGAACAGAATGCAACCAGTGTAAGGCCCCAAGACCTGAAGGCTTCCTCCTGCCACCCTTCCCACACCCAGGTGATTGTGGCAGAGGTGGCCCTGGTGGCATGCAGGGAGGAAGAGGTGGCCTCTTGGACTGCAGTGGTCCTGGTGAAATGTTCAGAGGTGGCTGTAGTCGAGACAGAGGTGGTTTCTATGGTGGCCATGGCATGGACTGAGGTGGCTTTGGTGGAGGAAGACAAGGTGGTCCAGGGGGCCCTCCTGGACCTTTGATGGAACAAATGGGAAGAAGAAGAGGTGGACATGGAAGACCTGGAAAATAGATAAAGGTGAGCACTGTCAGGAGCGCAGAGACTGGCCCTGCTAGATGCAGAGACCCTGTGGACCTGCACTGACTACTAGATTTATTTTTAAAACCAGAAAATGTTTTAAATTTATAATTCCACATTATACAACATTATGATTATTCCTTGTCTGTACTTTAGTATTTTTCGCCATTTGTGAGGAAACATTAAAACAACTTAAATGGTAGGGGGAAAAAAAGGGGGTGGGCACTGAATGATGAATCACTAAATGTATATCCTGTGTGAAAAAGTGGGTGAAAGTTGCCATTCATTTAAAAAGAAAGACAAGAGTGGTGGCTCGTATTAGGAGAAGATGTTTAAACATTTCTGTGGTTGTAGAGTGGTTTGGCCTCTATTGTGTCCTGAGCCTGACTGCAGTGTGGCCTTGTCTGACACCATTCATATTCTGTCAGCATTACTAATATTCCCTTGGGGACTTTTCCATCCAGCTGCCAATAGCACCAATTCTACTTTTGTAATGAGATAAAGGAATGTGTCATCTCTTAGACTGAAGGAATATCCATCACCCATCAATGTGTTTTACAAACACAGGATTATACTACACAGACGATTTGATCAGGTACTTTATGTAATGATATATCTTGAACAACTTTCCATGTTTCCCTGTGTGTATGTCTGTGTGTGCGTTCATTTGCTAAGGCTTACATAACAAAGTACTGAAAATTGCATGGCTTCGATGTCAGAAATCTGCTTCTTTTAGCTGCTAAAAGCACTTCTAGCACCTAGAAGTCCAGGGCCAAGACATTAATAGGTTGATTAAATTTGGGGGCCTCCTCACTTGACTTGTGGAGGGCCAATTCCTCCACTGTCTCTTCCCTGAGTTTATTTAAATTCTAATTGCCTCTTCTTACAAGGACACTGTTACTCTGGATTAGGGCTGACCCATTGAAACTCATCTTAAAACTTCCTCTCTTAAGGCCCGGCCTCCTTATAGTCCTATCCTGCCTTCCTGGGAGTTAGGATTTCAATCTACAAACCTATGCAGTCATGCGCACGCATGTGCACTATTATAGCCAGTACCACAATGACTGCACCTGTGTCTCTAACCTCCTGTACATCTTTTATTACTTCCCAAGGATGAGTTTATGGAGGTAAGACTGCTAAACCAGACTGACATCACAGCTTTTAGCCTTTTGGCAATACAGTCAGCCCTTCTTATCCACAGCTCTAATTTATAGGTTCACATTATCTTTATGGAAAAATATTCAGAGAAAATTGTGTCCCTAATAAATACCTGCAGACTCTTTTCCTTGCCATTACTCCCTAAACAATATAGCATACAACAGCATTTATGAACCATTTTTACTAAATTAGCCAGCAAGCAATCTAGAGATGATGTGGAGTAGATTATCCGATGTAGCCACAAATGCAGTGCTTAAGGAACTTGAGCATCTGCAGATTTTGGTGGAGTCCTAGGACCAGTCATCCAGGGTAGCAAGGGACAACTGTTCTACTAAACTGCCCTTGAAAGTTGTCCCCATGTACACTTTCACTGAATAGCAGATGAAAGTGACCTTGGTCTTGTTTCGTTATGCTTTGTAATTTTGCAATTATCTGTTTTTACTGTCATCACATTTGGAGAATTATCTGTGTCCACGTATGTCCAAATGGTCCCAACAAGTTAGGGAGATTAAGACTATAAATGTAAGCGCTGAGGGAGGAGAGAGTTCTTGTGAGAGGTTAAGTGAATCAAAGGATACTGTCCTAGTGGCAGTAAATCAGGGCTGTCCTTTCTGTGCACAAGAGTTTTTGTTTTGTTTTGTTTTGGTTTTGGTTTTGGTTTTGGTTTTGGTTTTGTTTTGTGTGTGTGTGTGTGTGTGTGTGTGTGTGTGTGTGTGTGTGTGTGTGCTTTCCAGGACTGGGGTTCAAACTCACGACCTTACACTTGCCAGGCAGGCACTTGTGCCACAGAGCTATCTTCCTGGCCCCAAAATTAAGGTCTTATGAGCCAGCCAGATAGCTCAGTGAACTAAAGTGCCTGCTTAGGCAGAGTGCAGTGGCCAGGGTTCGACCCCCAGCTTGCAGTGGGGGCCCCACCCCCAGGTGCTGGTAGGGCAATTGAGACTGGGCATGGTGGTGTACGCCTGTAATCCCAACCCTTGGGAGGCTGAAGACAGAAGCACTATGAATCCTATCTATGTAGTGAGAGCCTGTAGACCCTATACTAAATATGTTTTTTTAAAAAAATAATAATAAGGTTTTACACTGATAGAAAAGGCTCCTTTTTATCTCATTTTAATTTTCTATTTTGTACTCCAGACATCTCAATAAACTTTTTTGTCATTTTTTTCAGAAGTTAGTGGTACAATTATCTTAGCTATCTTGTGTATACGCATTTTTCCCTTCCTTCTCTTTTTCCTCCTTTCCCTAGCAGTTTGTTTCCCTTTGACAATATTTATTGTGCCTTTCTGACTTTACTTACTCTTTCAGTTTCTTACACTAAGGAGACAATACTACGTTTACACATGTGGGTCTGATTTATTTCACTTATGAGAATGGTCTCTAGTGGCATCCATTTACCTATAAAAGACTCAAATTCATCTTTCTTTATAGCTGAATAATACTCCATTGTATTAAAATGCCACATCTTTTTTATCTATCCTCAGTTTATGGGCACTTAGGTTATTTCCAGGATTTATCTATGAAAATTTGTGCTGCTATAAATATGGGTGCACATATATTGGTATGGTGTGGTATTTTCAATTCTTCTGTGAAAATACCCAGGAAAGGGAATAGCTAGGTTGAGTGGGACCTCCAATCCTAATTTTTTATGGAATCTCCACATTGATTTCCACAGTGTTCATTATCTTTTAAATACTTTATGATTCCATTAAAAGTTTTTTTTGGTTACAAGTCACAGAAAACTCAAACGGAAATGGAGAGACAGAGAGAGACAGGGAGAGAGAGAGAGAGAGAGAGAGAGAGAGAGAGAGAGAGAGAGGGAGGGAGGGAGAGGGAGGGAGAGGGAGAGAGGAAGAGAGGGAAGGAGGGAAGGGACCATTAGTTCTGGTCCCTGGAAGCCCTGTGAGACAGGGTGGTCCAGGTAAGATTTCATGGGATCTGAGATGCCACGAAATCAGAGGTTGCCACCAGGATGCCCCTGTGTTCAGTAGCCCTTGGGCCTGCTCAGTGTCTAGGCTGTCACTGCTGACCTCTGGCAACACTGGACTTTGTGACCATGGTCATAAGATGACTGCAGAAGAAGGAAGCCAGCAAGGACCCTGGACAGGGATGCAGCAAAGACCATTACTCTATCCTAGAGCTCTAGGGCTGGTAGGAAATTTAAAAATCACCTAGTCTAATGATTTGCAAGAGTACCTTCAGATAGATTTCATTTTGCTGCTGGACAGCCCTTTCTTCAAGCATGGTCCTGTAATGAAATCAAATACTTAAATCTGAGCTGTTCAAGTTAAAACAAAGGTGAGGACTCCTAGCCCTCTCTTCCGCCTGCCTGTGGCACCTCCAAAACACACACTGCTGACTGCTTTAAACATAGATGAACTGAGGCCCAGAGCACACACACGACTTACTTTAGCACACATAGTCCGTGCATAAGAAAGTCAAGAGAAGTCACGAAACATCACCATGTCCCTCCGTCCTGCTGCTTTCCTCGCCTCTGTCTGCTCCTCTCTGCCTTTTAAATAGTGTGTAACATATAGCCTGGGTTCAGCAATTCTAGTCCTACCACACAACAGCAAGGTAATCAGAAGGCTCACTTGTATCACGGTCATTAGAGAGATGCAAATTCAAACAACACTGAGCTTCCCTTTCACTCCAGAAAATATAGCTGCCACCAAGCAAAACCAAATGCTAGAGGGGCCGTGGATAAAAAACAAACCCTTCTCACCTTTGGTGGAAGTATAGAGAGGTACAGCCACCATGGAAATCAATATGGATATTCCTGGAAATACTAGGGGTAGAGGTACCATGTGACCCAGCTCTTTCCAGTCTAGGCATTTTCTCAGAGGAATTAAAAACATAACACCACAGTAATATATATGCACCCATGTTTATACCAGCACAATTTGTCATAGCTAAATCTTGGAAACAACCCAAATGTCCATCAACTGAGGAACAGGAAAAAAAAGTTTGGCAGTCCTATACAACGGAGTACAACTCAGCCATGAAGGATAAATTTGAGTTTTTTGTAGGTAAATGGTTGCAACTAGAGACCATACTCATAAGCAGACTCGCTTGTATAAACATCATATAGTCTCCCTTGCATAAGAAACTGAAAAGGTAAGTTCTGAAATGTACAGTAGATATTGTGAAATGGGGAAAAATTGTTCAAACTGCAAAAGGAGCTAGGATGGGTTAAAAAGGAAATGAACAGTAGGGAAACAGGAAAAGTGCAAACCAGTTATATTATTAAGGTCTCTTAGCTCATTAAAAGGAAGACTTGTGATAATATTGATTGGCAAATGTTTATGCCCATATCTTATACCCTGAGCAACTACTTTGTTTTTTTAAAAAAATAAATAAGTTTATTTTTATACTAATCATTTATTTGAGAGAGAGTATAGCAGTAACTGAAGTTACATTAGAAGTAGCACAAATCTAAGAGACAAAAATGACAGGCATGCCAAGCGTAATTTTAGTGTTACCCATTGCTATCCTCAGTGTGAAAAATATTTTGGTGACTCTTAGGCATCCTGTGCATGTAAGTGCATGATTTTGTTCCTGCCATGTTTCCTACCTTGAGCAACTACTTTAAAGATAACAACACGTAATGTGTTAACTACTGGTATTCTCTTATTATTTTTGTTATGAAATTTTGTTTTGCATGGTTTCCATAAAAGAAAAAATGTTCAGCTGCTCACCATCTGCACAAATGTACAATCACTTGCCCCCATCCAAAATCAGTCACTGAGAGTGGCTCAGAACTCATCAGGTTCAAAGCCACACTGAGCCAGCATGACCACCACCAGACGACACTGAGCCAGGACTTCTCAGGGTGCAGTCCAAGGACCTTGCTGATGCCTCTCCCAAGCCCTCTTAGGACCTCTTGCATTAGAAGACATTTATGAACAAGGTACAGTCTGAACAATGAAAGTAAAATGAACCACACCTGGACACCTAGATATAGTTGTCATAAGACCAAGAGAGATTACACCGAATTGCATTTTAAAGGATAGAAATGTTTTCTTTGTGCATTATTGAGAATTGAAGCCAGTATTATAAAAAGTGCAAAAGATAGTTAAACTTACACAGATGATAAAATGGAATCCTGGGCAGCTAAAAATGAAATAAAATAACATAGAGGAATGTATACATCCACATGATGGACATGAGACCTGCGGGGCTCAGCAAGGCCCTCTCCTTTCCCTCCGCCACGCATCTCTTTCTCCAGTCTTTTATTTTCTGTGTTTCATTAGTACATGTTTGAGGTGCATGCATTTTAGGGCCCTCTCGGGTAGCTGGGCCATGTGCATGTTCCTCTTCTAAGCCTCTTCCCTGTCACACCCCCCTCATGCTCCCTTCCCCTTTCATTCCTGCTCATACTGTCCATTTTGTTCATGCTCGTGGTATGGTACACCCACATTCATTGAGGTGGCATATGTAGCAGATTCATGTACCTGGCACATTTTCACTGTACCTATTTCCCTATCCGCTCCCCTCCCCCACACCCTGTGCCCCTGGATTCCTTCCCATCTTTGAGAGAAAAGTCCCCTTGTCTCCTTCTATCCTTCCTTTATTTTTCTCTTATTTTGCACTTTGCTTTACTCAGATGAGAGGTACCATGTGGTACTTAAGTTTGTGTACCTGATTTATTTCACTCAACATTATATTTTCCAGGTGCATCCAATTGCCTACAAATATCTCAAATGTGTCCTTCGTTTTATCTTGTTTCAGAACTTTTTTGTCTTTTTGAGACAGGGTCTCACTATGCAGTTCAGGCTGGCTTTGAACTCACTTTTGTAGCCCAGGCTGGTCTCGAACTCATATCGATCCTCCTGCCTCAGCCTCCCGAGTGCTGGGATTACAGGCGTGTGCCACCACGCCCGGCTGTGTCCTTCGTTTTAGATGAGTAGTATTCCATTATATTTTGATGCCACATTTTCTCTACCCAGTTGGCCATTGATGAGTGTCCTAGGCTGCTTCTAGGATTTAACTACCGCAAATTGTGCTGCTATAAACATTAATAAGCATGTATCACTATGTACTATGATGCCTTAAAGTCTTTAAGGAAATTACCTAGAAAAAGGATACACGGGCTATATGGAATTTCTAATTTCTAGTTTTTGAGAAATCTCCATGCTTATTTGCACAATAGTTGTGTAATGGTTTATTACATTCCACCAACAGTGCAAGAAGGTGTGTCTTTTTCATCACAGACACACCAGAGCTTCTTGTTTTTCTTTCTCCCAGTTTGAGCACATTTTTTTCTTATGCAAGAGTCAAGGCACAGAGAAAAGTGCAGAAAATTACATCAATAAATTGTCTAAAATATAACAAACACAAGACAATACCAGGTTAATGGGACACTGAGTAGCATTCAGAGGTACAAGATCACAGGTTAGAGCCCAGAGATTAATGTCACAAGAGCTTGGGAGGAGCACAAGTCTCCCACTTGGGAAGAGTGATTTTTGGAATGTCTCATCAAATATAACTGCTGTCTTTTGGGGAAAAGCATTTCTATCCAAGTTCTACTTTCTGGCCAAACCCTTGCCAAGCTTTTTCCATTATACATTGGTATCCTACAATTAGAAACATTTTAATTTGTTGAAGCTCTCAACATTTAGGGAACTTGTCAAAATGTCCAAATCATCAAAGAATCTATTTTTCCTTTTCTTTAACTTGGAAGAAAAAAATGGGAGAAAATGGCACATATTTTTCTAGTCCTTTGAGATCTAACGTCACCTTGCGGGATCAGCAGCAGAAACACATTACGCATCCGATTTGCTCATCGTGCAGTCCTGAGCAGTCACAGGAGACGCGAGCGACGGGGGAGTGGTGGAGGGGTGTTCATTTCTTTTCATCTTTGGTCCTGAATAACCTAAGAAGCTCATTCGTGCCCCTCATGGCTGCTCAGTTCATTCTCCTCCCAGTTTTTGTCACCTACTGTTATAATTTCCAACTCATCTTCGCCACCATATTCCAAGCTCAGCAAAAGCAGGGGCTTATTCCTTTAGGATTCTGAAGGACCTGGAACAGCACTAGGCCTCAAGCACTCAACACATCAGGTAGGCACTTCATAAGCAGCAAGAAACAGAGAGAGAGGAGTGGGCAGAGGCACTGCGACCACACCACCTCTGCTTTGCGCTATTACCAGTTTTATCTTTTAGTAAAAGGCCAAGTGCAACCCCAAAGTCAGACAGGACTAAAAGATTCAAAGACTATGATCAGGTAAAGAATAAAACTACAAAGGAGATTCTAGAAACCTGGACGACATCAATTTGTCTTCGAGGATATGTTTTGGAGATTGGTTATTTGTTCTTTTTTTTTTTTTGGCCCATTCACAAAATCAATTAACTAAGCCTAAACCTACAGCATGGGTGAGGAAACAGCAACTAAGACACACGAGGTGCACCGGCAGAGGGCGCTCTCGCCAAAGGCATTTGCCACGGACATTTTTTGGAAGGCTTGCCTCTCAGCAGGGCCAGGAGAGAAAAGTACAGCATTCTTTCCTAAGGAGCGCACAACCCTCCCAACCAAGCAAGAGGGAAGCGGAAAAACACCATCAGGGAAAATTACAGCAGGATGCCAAAGGCAATGACCACGCTCCCTGGCCGTCACACTCAAGGTAGGGCTTTCCTATGGTTCTAAGACTTCCTCTGTTCATTCAAGCTTTAAGAAAGATGCCGAGGAAACTGTATCAAGCCAACCCACTTTCTGGCCTGCAGTAACCACCATCCCACTCCCCCTCACCCCACCCCCACGTCGTGTTCCATGTCTTTACCTCCACCTGCTAGAATAAGCCAGTTCATTTAAGGGCCAGGAGATTTGAGGGACATTGGCAGCGGTCTGTGCTATTAAGTGACAGTGCTGTACGTTTTAGAGGAAGAGTACCTGAGTTCCCCCAGCAGCCAGGTGCGGGCTGTCTGGGCTTGTGAGCTGTGGAAGCAGATGAACTTTCACTCTGCCCCTCTGAGAACTGCCGCTGAACACAAGGAATGCAGAACCTGGCCTCATCTCACCCTCCAAAGCCAAAGCCAGCTTCCCCGAGCTCAGCTGTGCTGGGGGCTTCATTTGTGTAATGGTCCAAAATGTTCCCCTCTCCCTGCCTGTGTCCGACACTACAATTACAACCCCGTTTCTCTAGCTCTGGCTTGGGCCTTCCTCATTGCTTCCAGTAACGCTGCTCCAGTCTTGCTTCCTGCTCAGTCCTCTACACTCTCCTGGGTTCCCTGCCTGATAATGTCTGACTCTTGAATATGCTGACCTCACTTCCCCCCAGGACTTCCTGTTGCTTCCTCCAGCCAGAAGGACCTCTGTGTTACTCCTCAAGCATAACTGTACACTTACCTCAGGGCCTTTGCATTTGCTGTTCCCCCAGTCTAAACTTGTACTGTCCTAGAATCTGACAGGATATACTCTCCGCCTTTCATTCTGAGTTATACCCAAATGTCATGTTGTCCCTGACCAGCACCTACTCCCTTATCCTGCTTTGGTTTTCTTCTTGATGTTCCTACTTAAGTGTTAGTTGATATATATGATCATTTACTTCAATCAACTCCACCAGATCAGAGATATGCCTTTCCTCATTCTTTCTGGAAATAAACCAGTTCCTTGATACGACATTTAGGCCTGGGGTATATTCCTCCTCCTCTTTCTGGCTTGATCTCCTCTCAGCCCCACCACACACACAAGCACATATACACCTCTGTGAACCCCATGCTCCAGACACACCACCACTCTCCCACCTGTATGCCTTTGCTCTGCCTTCCACTCCACACCTGTTTGTTAGAATGCATTTCTCCAGCCCATCCTGGCACCCTCAGTTCTCACAATGAAGTCTTCGTTGCTGTTCCTCCCCTCTCAGCCATTGGCAGCTCTTCTGTTGTGAGAAGTCTTCGCTGTTGTCCATAGATCTGTGATGTGATGTTCTAGGTTACAAAACAGTTCTTTTTAACTTTCAGTGTGACTGGACAGAGCATAGGAACTGAGTTCTGAACTCTTGAAGCCCAGGCTACTACCACAAGGGTCTCAAACTAAAGTATCTATTGAAGCTGTATGCAAAATAAGTGAAGCACATAGTTGTGATCCTAACTGGTTGTGTCAGGTTGAGGAAGAAGTGTTCAGATAGTTGGGTTATGCATAAGTCTGAGTGTGGCTGAGGAGATTTACTGAAGACAAAAATCTCCCGAGGGTGGCTTGTCTCCTTCATGGAACAAATGAGAAATGAGGAAGGAAGGCTGGCTTCTGTCTCCAGAGGAGCTCTGGTCTCAGCCTCACCTGAGATGTCATCGCTTAGCTTCCAGTGCTACATCTTCAGCCTTCTGGTGCGGACTCTTTGGTCTCTGATAGGGACTCACACTGGACAGCACAGTGAGCTCCAGGCCTTTACACAGACCCTTTGGGTCTCCAGCTCAGAGACAGACCCTCTGCACTCTTCCACGCTTGACTCTGGGAGTAGCCACTGTAAGCCTAATTTGTAAATTTATATATATATATATATATATATATATATATATATATATATATATATATATATATATATGTTTGTATATCTTGCATTGAATCGGTTCCTCTCATCTGTGCTGACTGACACAGTGGATATCTTATTCTGCCCAAGCTGCTGTAACAAAATATTACAGATAATGAGAGTTAATTTTCTCACAACTGCAGAGACTAGAAATCCAAGATCAAGGTGTCACTGGATTGGTTCCTGCAAGGCCTTCCCTCTGTGACTTAGAGACCTGACTTAGCGGCCACTGCCTTCTCACAGCATCCTTCTAAGCCCTGTCTGTGTGTAAGGAACAGAGAGGGAGACAGCCTGGCCCTTCCTCCTCTTTTGAGCCCTCCAGTCCTAACAGATTAGGGGCCCCTTCTTAAGGGGTCACTTAGCCATAATTACTCCCTCAATAGCCTTATCTTCAAATAGAGTCCGAGAGTCACGTGGGGTTAGGGCTCAGCTGGATTGTGCTCAAACGCAAGCATATGCACACGCACACACTCACGCCCATGTGCACACATGTTCTTAATCAGTCCATGGGATCCCATTCTTCTCTAGGGTTTCAACCACAGTAACCAGGCCCTTTCCTCTTTCTCAGAGTGCCCACTCTCATGCAACTCCCAGGAATGGATCCAGAGGTTTCCTCTGAGCAGGTGGGTTTCGCTAAGCACACTTTGAGCATCCCTCCTCATGCAGGTAAACACTGCACCATCAGCTTACAGCATTTGCCTGACCTTGATCTTTCTTCTCTCATTTCCATTCCTTTCCAAGATGTTTTTCTTTTCCTGCATTGCAGCCCACACATATATATTTTTTCATGTCAATGGACTTTTAAAGGGCTTCAGAATTATATTTTAATATTGTTATTAATTAATAAAAACAAGAATGATTGTCAACATTTAGCCAAAGAAAAGAGTTTTGCTTTGCTTTCTTTTGTGTTGTGGGGCTATGTCTAAAAGGCATGAGAAGGGCAAGGCACTTGTTTAGCTATAGAATACAAAGTATAGCTAGACATCGGAAACAGAGAGGAGCCCCGGGAGCTAGAAAGGCTGCTGCAGGTGAAGAACGCCTCACTGAGACAGGGCTTTAACCCTGGCGAAAGATGCAGCTGAATTTTTTGCTATTGTCTCTTTAATGTTGTTCTCCCCTGGACTGACTACAGCTGGATAATCAAGGGAATATTAAAGACACAGAATCTATGGGGAATGAGTAGAGAGTGAGTGGCTTATTTGACACTTAACTTAGTTTAAATAATGACTTGTTTAAACTCTGTCATTCAAGTTTTGGAGCCAGCTAAAGCCAGCTTCAAGTCCCAGAAGGACCCTGCCACGGAACTTCATCAATCTCCAAGAGAGAGAGAAGAATGCCAGGCTCCAAGGTTTTCGTAAAAATTAATTTATATAAGATACACCTTATATACAGCAGTTTTTAGTTCATGTTGAATTTTCAACCAACAATGACCCTTACTATCCAAAAAACAATAACAGCAATGGCTTTATCCCTTGCATCTTGACAAACACATCTTTCTAAACACATTAAACTCCTTAGCCACTTCTAAAGGGTGGCTGACCCCTACCACACATACAAGTACGGTGAGGGAGTTAAAATTAGGATTAGCAACTGTTGGAAATGTTTATGTACAGTCCAAGAAAACAAAGGATCACTTTATCCAGAACAGATCCTTTAACCAGAAGCTGTGACCTCAGGTTAACAGAGGATGACAGATTTTGAAGTAGGCTCAAAGAGCAGTCTGAGCACACCAGGCTTCTGTGACACTTGCTGAATTTAGGCTGGAATGATCTGACCTAGAGATGCCACTTGCCTTTAAGGCAGGTTTGGAATTTGACAAGGCTGGTTTGTCAAGCAAAGCACCATCCATGGGACTGATAGTGCCATCAGAACCCAGTAATGGAATTATGTGCCGAAGATACACAGCTGGCAATTATGTTCTCAACAGATCACTTCAGGCAGCAATAAAGATAACTTGCTCTATAATGTATTCATTCATTTCAATATAGTCAGTAGTGATGTTAGAAAGTGTTCATATCCAGAAAACACTGAGCTGCATTAGAAAAGGAGAGATATGTCGCCTTAAAGAGATTATTTAGGAAAATGAAATGAATGTACACGAGCTACTTCATTAACTCATAAGTCAGTTTGGCAGGTGGTCCTAATATGCTCTTGGCAAAAGGGAGAATTAGAGCACCAGAAATTGTGAAAACAAATGGGCTACAGGTGGGTCTTGTTTGTTTTTCTTTTTAGGCTCGCTGGTATTATTATAGGCTATGTCAAGTATATTTCAAAAAGTTTCTAATAGATTAGCCCGACAATCACAAAGTTTCCCAAACAGTCATGTGTTTGACAGCTCAAAAGAGAAAACGTGACTTCCAGGTTGCATCCTGAAGCTCAACGGCTTCTGTGATACATCCCCTTATCACAGCTGGTCTCCCAGAGCAAGGAAGTCACACAGGGCAAGAAATGGACACTGAAAGTGAAGTGAAACACACTGAGCTCACCGACAGGCAGAGGGACTGTCCCACAAGGGGCTATTCTGACGTTTCCAAAGCGGGGAGAGCCTGAAGCTCATAGGGCTGCATGCCTAGCCTTGGGCTCTTCCCAGCCCTCACATAAAGCTTCTGGGATTATCCATAGTTAAAGTTAATTCATAATCTTCCTCCTCCTGTCCCCAAATGAGCATCTTCATCTTTTCCATTTTGTTTATTTAACAAACATGTATTCATTAATTATGCACTGGGCACTGTGTTGGGAGCTGAGGACATAGCTACTAAAAAAAAAAAAAAAAAAAAAAAAAAAAAAAAAAAAAAAAAAAAAAAAAAAAAAAAAAAA
>PVJA010034382.1:0-22578 GCA_004027025.1 Myocastor coypus | reverse complement strand
CAAGACTGAACTGTAAGGGGCCTGGCAGGATGGCTCAGTGGTCTAAAGCCCCTGCTTGGGAAAGCTTGGGTGGCTTCAGGGACCGCGGTTTGATCCCCGGCACCACATGCTGCGCCAGCCCTGCCCTCGGGGCGGGCTAAGCCGGCCATAAAAATGAGTGAATAAACAAACAAAGATTCTGAAACAAGAAAAAAATAAATAAATAAAATAAAAAATTCTTTAAAAAAAAAAAAAAAAGACTGAACTGTAAAAAAGACTAATATAGAATCACAATATTCATATTCTGTGCCATGTACATGAAACCTTCACTTTTTTTGAAACATTCAATTTTGCTGACATAATCTGACTAGAAATGTGCTTGAAAGACAAATGATACATTCTGAATGGAAGTAGCTATAACACATATAACAGGTAGTATATATGAAACAGGAATTTCAGAAGAGTAAGAGAACAAGGAAGGGTATTTGAAGAAATAATGCTTGAAAATTTCCAAAACTTCTGAAAGACACCAATTCACAAATACAAAGTCAACAACTCCAAAACACCTGAAAACAAAGAAGTCTACAATTTGGTGAATGCTAATAAGATATCTGAAATAAAACAACACAAGCAAACCAAAGAACCCCTCCCCCCAAACTTTTGAAACCAGATAAGGGTTAGAAGAGGTGTTCATATAGGAAAGAATGATGAGCATGATAACTGACTTCTCATGTTAAATGTTGGCCAGGGAGCTGGGGAGATAGCTCAGTACAATAAGTGTTTGCCTGGCAAGCACAAGGACCTGAGTTTGATCCCTGGTACCTCAAAAAAAAAAAAAAAAAAAAATGTTGGCAAGAAGACATTAGTGTAATACCTTTAAATATTGAGAAAAAGTCTATCAATTCACAATTATATCCGATGAGTAAATTCTTCAAAATTGAAAGTAAATTAAGGACTTTTTAAACTAAGAGCTAAAAGTAATTTTCTCCAATAGATTTGCACTATATGAGATGCTACCAGTTTTATAAGCTAAAGAGAAATTATAACAGATGAAAACTTAGTTCTTCAGGAAGAGATGAAGATTTAATACAGGATAAATGTATCAGCACATCAATATTTAAACACATGCCACCTGTTTGCATGTATGAGTTACTCCAAAATACTTTAAACCGCATAAAGTACAAGTAGAAGATTAGGGAATGTATAGCATAGATAGAAGTAAAAATGAATGATAAAAAGAGTCTGTAGAAGGAAAGAGTGGTGGCTAGAAGTTTATTTTTCTGACAAGAGAAAAGAGCAACTGGAATGGAGGCAATATTTGAAGAAATTATCAAAAGAAGAAATGAGTAGTCTCAGACTGAATGAGTCCTACCACTACAATTGTCTAAATACACAAAAGGATATTATTTTAACTAACCACACAGACATCACAGTGAAATTTCAGAACCTCAACAGCAACACACAAAGATACCAAAGGGGACGCAAGCTGTAGCTCAGTGGTAGGGCCCTCACCCAGCTCACGTAAGGTTCTAGGCTACTCTGCCCTGCAAATAAAAGGAAACAAAAAGCCAAAAGTTATCCACAATTAGATGCACTCTCTGCAAAAGAAGATTCAGATTGACATTCGATTTCTTATCAGCAGTTCTATATCCTAGGAATTTATAGAATCTTCACCAAACCACTTTCTAAGAGAGAAAGTGAAACTGAACTTTCTTTGCACATCCCACCTCAGAAGGTAGCTCTGTGGATTTTGGCTGTCCACTTGAATGGATGGAGCAATTCCTAGAGAAATGGTTGGGCTGTGAGGGACTAGTCCACTCTGAATGGGTTACGCAGAGGTGGGGTCTGGTTGGAGGGAGCTGGTAACTGGAGCCTACATCATTTGTGCAGCATATCTCGCTAAGGCTTTGTCCCGCACCCCCACCCCCACCCGCACTTCCTGCCTGCCCCGGGCAAGCAGCTTTCTTCCACCATGATGTTTCTGCCTTACCATGGACCTAAGGCAACCCAGCTGGCTAACCATGGAATGAAACTTCTGGAACCATGAGCCAAAATAAACCTTTCCTCTACTAAGTTGATTTTTTATCAGGCGTTTGCTCATAGCAATGAAAAGCCAAGCAACAGCAGAAGCTCAGTATCCACAGATTTCAAGCCATATATTGCAATAAGGAGACCATGAATGTAGAAGAGAAGGGTACAAGAAACACAAGCAAAGGATAGGGTAAATTAACTTAAATGTTTATTTGAAAGAACTCACAACGTATTTATTGAAACGGTCATAGCAAGTTAGAAGGAAGGTTGACTGTGTGAACACTGAAAGCAAAAGGAAGACAGAGAAGGAAAGGTCTGAGTCTTGATGCAGATGGATCTAGATTAACTCTTCCTTTTATTATAAAAAAATATATGTTCCTAAGTACATAATAAAAGCTGAAATGTTAAAAAAAAAAAAAAGAATAGATGTGGGGTACACAACTTCAGTAGAAGGAAAATGGGAGCAAAGAGCAATTGCCAATGTTAGGTTTGTAAATATATAAACAATTACATAAAGGATCTCAAGCTTATGCATGTGTTGATGTATATGCCTGATGCATGGCTGTGGATGGCTCCATGTAAAATCGTGTGTGTCTGCGTGAAAATGTAGCGTATGTGGCCTGCATTTCTGCATGTTCATTTGGTTTGTGCCTGTGGGTGGGAACAAACGCTGCTATACATTATTTTGTTTCATAACAGCAGGGGCATATCTTTCCGTTCTAGCAAGTTATCTTTCCTATACGTCTTACCATAAATGTTGCAGCCAACTTACCTTTCATACAGCCCTAAGAGGAAGAAGGCTGGGAGCTCTTTTATCTTGGGATCCAGAGCTTTCCATGAATGATTCTGGAAAAATAGAAGAACTAAAAAGTTGTTGTCTGTTCCCCTGCCTGCCCCCCACCCTGACACCCCTGTGGGTACACTGCTAAATGCAGACCCTGAGGATTAAGGTATACTAGTGTCAGCCCCTTCCCAGGTGGGAGAGGCCTCAGTGGAAGGACAGAAAGAGGCTCAAACTCACTAGTGTTGATCACCAGGCACTACAGCCCAGCGGTTCAGAGGCTGTAATTTTCTTCATTTATTTTTATATCTGTTTCCTCACTCATTAAATGAGGGTACTAATGAAGCCTTTCTAATATGGCGAAGAATAAAATGAATATATACAAATCACTTGCTTCATGCCCCACACAAGGTCAGTGTTCAGTAACTTCTGGGACATCCGGAACGCAGAGGAAGTGACAGAGGTACCAACAGCAGGATCAGCTATACAACCAAGTGGATGCTCGCTGGGGCTGGAGGTTAGGCACATGGGCATCTCAGGGACTGCCCTCAGCGCTGGGACGAGATACCCAAAGCCTGCATCCTAATGGGCGAGAATTTAATTTGAGCTCACACTTTTAGTCTATAGTCAGCTCCAAGACAACAATGGCAGGGTGGGAGAGCCTGGGTAAAGAAGATCTGCTCGCATCACGCAGCCAGCCCCGCAGCAGAAGGAGAAGGAAGGAGCAGGGCAGTAAAGTGTAGCCCTCCTGGCCATGCCCAAGGGCCCCGCCTCTAACAGGCCCCGCCTCCAACAGGCCCCGCCTCCAACAGGCCCCGCCTCCAACAGGCCCCGCCTCTAACAGTGCCTTCACTGCAGTTCAGCCGCAACCCAACCACCTCCAAAGCCCACGCTGAAGTGTACATGAGTTCATAGGGAACTTCTAAATAGAAATCGTAATACGATGTTCAGGTCTCTATAAGAAAATGTTTTCTTAAAAGCTACTAATATAAACTGTTCTGATAAGAACTATCTAAGCAGAGGCATAGCATCTTCAGATTGTTGCAGACAGCCTCACAGGATGTCAGGACATAAAGCAACTATCACACCTGTTTGAGATGCCACCTCTTCTTTGCATATCATGTGATCTGTGAAACTGTGTGAAAGCACTGTATCCTCTGTCCTCTGTGTGTCTCTCAGGCATCGTCACGGATGCTCAACCTTTCTTCTTTTTCAGTGCTGGGGACAGAACCCAGGGCCTTGCAAGTGTTCAACCGCTGAGCTACTTACCCAGCCCTGCCTGCAATATTGTCACAAAAATTAGCTTCAATTTTTATTACCTAGTCAAAAAAAGAGGCGGGGAAGAAGGGGGCGAGGGAGCCAAGCTAAGTAGAGCAGCTACTATCGACTGATAACACACACTGCGACGGTGATTCTCCACAGCAAGTAGAATTGGCAAGAGAGGAAAGCACACAGCTCAAGGAGGCAGAAGGCCAAGTGGGCAGCGGGAAGGGAGAGCGACCCAGAATAGGTCTGTTCATTCGGAGTCCGCGTCAGCCCTACGGGGAGCGCAAGAAATGGCAAGAGAGGAGCAGAGCCTTCTTGGTCCTGCTGCCCAGAGTGTGACCCGAGGGCCCACAGCAACAGAGACATCTTGCTCTAGAAATGCGGAGGCTCTAGTAATTCTTTTTTTTTTTTTTTTTTTTTTTTTTTTTGTCTTTTTGAGACAGGGTCTCGCTATGCAGTTCAGGCTGGCCTTGAGCTCACTTTTGTAGCCCAGGCTGGTCTCGAACTCGTACCAATCCTCCTGCCTCAGCCTCCTGAGTGCTGGGATTACAGGCGTAAGCCACCACACCCAGCTCCCGGCTCCGCTCTAGTAATTCTTACGCACTTTATACTGTGACAGTTTTACCACTTAACCAGGAGCTGGGCATAACCAGGTCTTAGAAAATGTCCATAAATGGCCTGGCCAGATAGCTCAGTGGACTAAAGCACCTGCTTAGGCAGAGCGCCGTGATCAGGGTCGGATACCCAGCCTGCTGTCCCGCGCCACCTGCCGCCCCCCACCCCCCTGTGGCGTGCTGAGACGGTGAATGAGAGTGGGAGCAGTGGCGCGTGCCTCGGATCCCAGCTCTTGGGAGGCTGAACACAGGAAGATCACTGAGTCCGATCTGCATAGTGCAACCCTGTAGTAAATACATAAAAAAGATGTCGACAAATAGACATCTGAAAGAATGGAGACAAAAAGGTGCAAGCTTTGCTTTCATTTAGCTACTCCTCACTGGTGCTTGTCCCTGAGGTTGGTTGGTCGTCCCGGGGTCGATTCTGCAGTGTGCACTCCTTCCTGCAAGTGAGAATGCCCTGCAGCCCTGTTAGCCGCAAATGTCTGCAGATCCCATCCCAGCAGGTTCTGACGCAGCGGATCTGGAGTCTCACGCTTGGTCTCAAGTGGAAGCCGCTGATTCTTTTTTTGTTGTTGTTGTTGGTTGAGACAAGCTGCACTTAGCAATAGGATGCAGGTGAGAGGCGAGGGATCTGCCACTGCCTGGTCCTCTCTCATTTCATCCTGGCTAAAGACAAAGGCAGGGAGGTTGTCAGCGGTTCATGCCATCCATCAAGTGGCTACCTAGCCCCAACTCATACAGTCTCATTGCTGGAAGATTCCAGGTTCCTTGGGGTGAACGAACCGTCAGCTACTTGGTGTGGGTAGTTCCAGGGGGAAAGGCTGATGGGTCTGTGATCGATTTCTGTTGCTTGGCAGTTCTCCAGACAGATTAACCTGTTGCCCCTTTCGTGCCATGTTTGGACTTCAGTCCTTTTCTCCCTCCCTAGCCTTCCTTCCTCTTCTTCCTCTCCCAAGATACGCATCTACAGGGACCAAGCCCTGCTCTGCAGAGTGGGGCACCCTCAGCCTCTAGTGCATCTCTCTTTGGCTTCCCTGAGCTCGGTGAGGTTGTGCGGAGCAAGGATCCAACCCACCTCAAAGCTGTGGCCTCCGTGGCTATCCATGAGAACCTCCGACGTATGGATTTCAGTCAAACTTTCTGGCCAAAAATTACCCATTTCTGGATTGCCCCTCCGACAAGGTGGTTCTCTTCAGCATAATTAGTCTGCTTTTATCCCTTGACAGCCACTATTCAGAAAATTTAGTGAAGTAAGACATGTCCTCTGCCTCGCTCTTCTTAGCTTCTCTCAATTTAAATTATGCCCATTTCAAGAGAAGGCTATTGGGCAGGTGAAACTGAGATGGCGACCTGTCCGCACGTTGTTTTCCCATTAGAAGCCTACGGCAAAAAGCTCAAATTTTCCATAATTCAAAATACACTAAGGCAATTCAGACAACTCTATCCTCCTTCCTTTGTCTTCACGTGTCTCATTCAGTGAGAAGACAAACAGGAAAGATTGAATGATGAGTGAATAATCAAAGCCAACACCAAGTTCAGAGGAAGTAAATTAAACATGAAAGGCACAAGTTGTGATGAACAAGTGTGTAGGTGAAATTAGCTCTGTCTTCTCAGTGCTTTGATCAGCCTGGGGATTCGGAGACTTCTGGGGGCACGAAATGACTGTGCCCGAGTGGCAGCATGGAAAGGAGAGAAGTCATTAAACTCCAGGCCTCCTGTCAGAGAGGTTCCAGCCTCTGCTCCCCCCGTGATCCTTCTGTGGAGCTTTTGCAGAAGAGCAGGCTGTCACCACTCAGGAGGGGCAGCTTCCACTTGCTAAAGTCCCTCTCCTTTGATGCCTGCAGAACTTGGCCATTAAATTCTGCCTTGGGCTAAAACTCAGCAGGCAAGTTTTCTGCCCAAGAACAGCTTTGACAAAATTTTAATAAAATTTAATAAAATCTAGTTGTGATTGGCACTGAAGGATCTGAGCTAGAGACAAGTGTAGTGATATGTTTAGACTGACAAAGCCCCACCGTGTAAGGCTGCATCACTTGAACTCTTGGCCTGTTGACATTTTGTTCACAGCTACCGGTATCCTTGATCCAAGAATCAGATGAGGGAAGAATGAACTTTCTTGGAATTCTTGAGGAATAGAAAAGGTCCTGAGTTTAGGTGGATTTTGCCGACGTCAGTGCTGTTATATACCAGCTGGGTAAAAAGTTGCAAAGATTTTAAAATGAAAGACTTTTAAAAAGATATTTCAAGTAAGATAGATAGGCAGACAGACAGACAGACAGATAGATAGATGAGATTTGGGTTAGGATTTATGTTAATAGAATAAGTTCAACACTTAAAAATATGATAAAATATAAATATAAATATAATAAAATATTTCTTTTAAAAACTCAATTGTGTTTTATAACTGTTCTCTAAGGACCTTTGGACTTTCCTCAGAGAAGCTTGGCTTGCCTCTGCATACACCTCTGTGCCTCCTGTGAGAGATATGCTGGTGGTCGCACTCCATTTAAAAATGCAGAAAACATCAGAGCAGCTTACTATGTGGAATCAGCCCACCAGATGGCTCAGCGCCTTCACCACTGTCCTCTTGCTCCATGGGGCAGTGGCAAGCCACAGTCGTCTCTCTTAGTGTTTAAGAGGAGCCATAGCTTCTCGCTTCATGCTCCGGCCTTTATATGTGTGCCCTGCTATTGTCAGGTTACAGAGAAGCACTAGAAGCTTCTTCTCTGAGCCTTACCTAAAGTGTTGTGAAGCCAAGAAGCCAAAACAATAAGGACTGGCCAGGCGACTTCTATAAATATATCCTAAAGATAAATGCATTGTTGTCCACAGCAAACACGAAAGACACATGCAAAAGCCCCTCATTTGTGTTCCATTCTCCTTGCGGCGTCACTTCATTAAGATCACACAGCGAGACTATGTTCTAAGAATGCCATGCAAATTGTCTAAAATTAGTTTGAGACTATTTTCATCCCACCCACCTCTGGTCCACTGACGTTGAAAAGACATGCAAAGTGAGAGCAGCGTCCATGAGCAGTCGCTCTCCCATGGATGCCTCAGCCTGGTAGCGGTGAGGAAAACATGTCTGCTAAGTATTGGTCTTTTCATAACTAGAGCTACACAAATAGCATTGGACCCTTTGGTGATTCAAGCGGGCATGCTAATATTAAGGTGTGCTGGTTTGTTTTCGTTTAACACGAAAATGCCAATTCTGCTTCCTTGGTTTGTCTGTATTTTCTTGCCACCCTGTCTCGCGGATCTGTGTCTTCTCATCACTTTTCATCTCCTGTCACAGATACAGAACGCTGGCAGCCATGTGCTTGACCTCTGGCACTGTAGCTTACAAGGCCACAGCCACGCAGCAGAGGAGGGCGTCCAGGATAACTCTCCTCAAAGCACATCCTCACTTTCTAGGGCAGCTCTTCTCCTGAAAAGAGGATCCTAATGCCTAACAGAAAATTTATTTTGAATGCTTCATGAATGTTGTCTCCAGAAAGCCCTCCTCCATGAATGTCGTGAACCACTTTGAGCCAGGAGCAGGAAAGTCATGGTTGAGAGCTTCCTGAGTGTGATTTCAGAGCAGGCTGATTGTCCTACTTGGTCATAAGTCTACCAGTTGGTTGGTATTTTTCCATCATGTTCTGGACCAGAGTCCTCCAGATATTCTATGTCCATCATTTCCTGCCTAGGACTCAGGATCAGATGACTTCCCACAGAGCCAAATATGGAGACAACAAAGCAATATTCCCGAGGCCTACAGCAGGAGGAAGAGGAAGAGGTGACACTTCCATAGCAGCTTGAATAATAGATGATGTTCCCATGGTGCAGTCACTCTGCCTCCTACATGAGACACACACTGCCCAGGGCCAGGGAGGCTGGGAACTTTCCATCACTGCGTTTAGCTCATGCACTAGTTACCAGAGGACTTGTGGAAGTCACCCTTCCTAAGGGCCTCTAGCTGCGTGGTCCTGGCTGCCTTGAGAGATTCAAAGTACCTTGCACAGTCCTTTTCAACTGGGGAAAGAACCAGATGTTACATGGAGCCAGCTCTGGGAAGGGGCGTGAGGACACCCCACAGTGTTTTCATGCCTTTCTGTTTGAAGGCATTCAGCACAACCACCACAGCTTTTTAATTGCTGCCCAAGAAAGACAACTTCCAGGGCTGCTCCCAAATGTGGTAGGAATGATGGAGCAGGTGTGTTCAAGGCAAGCAAAAGTGTTTTGAGGGGAATTCATGACAAGGTATCTTACAATAATAAATATTAAGAAATTTAAACATTTACTACCTTTTAGATCATGCCTTGTGAAGGGCATAAAATTACTACTAACTTGCTAGGAAACAGGTGCTCCAATATATTTGTGAAGACTAGTTAACAAAATATAGGAAATTTGTGCAAACATCCTATGGTTCATAATGACCCATCATGCACCTGTCTATTAAAACACAGCATCCCTAGTAGATATCCTTGCTCCCAACATTAATTCAACTAGACTAGTCATAACAACTTTCTCATGAGCTGCCTAACCTTATCAGTGAGACCCTATTAAGCATGGACCATGTGACTTTTTAAAATACAGATTCTACAGGTCATCATTCTACTGTCTTCTTGTTATTTTGAACTCGAGATATTTATCATGACTCAATAGTTATATTATTGGAACCAAGTTTTTTTAAGAAGTGATTTACTGGTGGAACTAAAAAAAAAATTAATCCAGAATGTCATGTGGCCGTGGCATCACATGAGGTGGGGAAATGTCAACCACAGACAGCTATCAGAAAAATGAGTGTTCACTTGCACAATCAAAACAAACTTCTATCGAATGAGTATGCTATGCCAGCTCCAAAATGTATGAGAAGCATAAACAATGGTCAAGAAATGTATCAGTGAACACACCAATAAAATGTAGTGTGATAGTGGCTACTAGCAAAAGAGTCTCAAAAGTACTATGACAACACTTGTAGCAAAAAGATAACAATTTTAGAAGGCTCAAGGAAGGAAACCACAAAGGGGACATTTTGTGTGGGCGTTGGAGGATGAATAAGAGAGCGTAAGCAGAGAGTATGATGGCATAGATGGATAGATAGGTAGACAGACAGACAGACAGACAGACAGACTGACTGACTGACTGCCTGCCTGCCTGCCTGCCTGACTGACTGACTGACTGATGGATCAATCTACAGTTTTGAACAGCAAGAAGTTAGAAGTATGAGAACACAGAACAGTTCCAAGTGAAATGGCTCGGCATGGCTGGAAGGGAGGGAACAGGAAACTAGGGGGAGGGGCCTGAGATTAGAAAAGACAGACAGTGGCAAGACTGTGAAGGACTTTATGTACCCTGCCAATCAGCAAGAAGGGAGCTAGAGAATGCTTTTAAGGAAAAGAGTGGTGTGATTAACAAATCAAGGATATGTAGCAAGAGGGAGAGGAGGAAAGCCAGTATTGTAACAGCCAACAAAAGTGGAAACGGGGCCCTAAACTTATTTATTTACTCATCTCTTCGATCTTGTTCCCCAAAAAAATTAAAGCAAGCATCCAAGGACACAAAAAATATAAAAAGGTATAGGATAAGTGTAAAATCAAAGATGAATGGAAAATAGGGGTCAGCAAGACCTCACTTAATGCAGCTGAGACACAGGAGCAGTGCCTGACTCTAATTCCTCCCCTGTTGGCTGGCGGCACTGTGGCTTTGCCATGGGTGGTCTGTCTTCTTCCTGCACCAGTGGACTGGACTGCTTACTGTACTGCTGTGTGCTCCTGCCTGTCTAGTATGTCCTGGCTGGCTGTCACCCACCATTGTCCCCTCCAACAGGAGTGCAGCAGGCAGGCCTCCTGGTACCCTCCCTTGCCACCACCTCCACCACTTCAGATGACACTTTTTACATTTTTGAAGAAAGAAATAGGCAGCCTAGAGAAGCTAAAATCAGGAAGGGAGGGAGGGGTCTGGAACTCCTATTTGCATATGTAACATTCGCATAGACTTTCCAGAACATTCCTAGTTTCAGTCCTCATCCTCACTGAAATAGGCCTGCAAGTTTCTACATATGGAGCATTCTCCAGCACTGCCATGCTACAGCACAGGCCTTGCTAAATAAAGATTCACTTGGCCATTGCTGTGAACCTGTTTGTACAGGTAGTGTAGACAGAACGATCTTGTTTCCACGGAAAGACACTCAGAGCTGCGAACATCAACGAGCTCCTGAGACCAGCAGCAAACAGAGACAGCGCCCACTCAAGTTGACCTACAGTGTCAGCCCCTGTTGGAGTTGACCAGTGGCGTTCAGGACAAGGCAGTATCTCATGGTAACAGACAGCAACAATAGTAACAGTGACCCAGCACCTAGTGTCCTGCATCACATGGCTCTGCCCAGAAGCAGCTGTGGCCAGCAGCTGACTGTGTGAACTGCTGGTGTCCAGCGTTACCTGGTGACATCAGCACTGTGAGTGGAGCTGCATTGAGCTCAGTCAATCACAGTTTCCATCTAAAGAGAACAAAAGAATCCAAGGCTTATGGACAAGAAATGTCAAGAGGACTCCGCTTAAAATGCAGCCACACAGGCACAGCTAAAAATGAATGTTCTGCATATTGGCTTGTGATTGCCCAAGAGAACTATAACTCATTCTTCTTGGTATTAATTTGGGACAGGAACTTCTCCTGGGTGAGGGAAGAACTCTGCAAAGTCATGAGCAACACCCTCCAACATCTCCTTTTAGCTAGCTCTCTGCAGATCTGACTTGATACAAGGTCAAATTCCTTTTTTGGGGATGAGCTCTCGATGAAAACCGAGTGGTTTTCAGTAGAAAGGGCCTCAGCTAACAAAGACTAAAAGCTGTTGGTGTGACCAATGATCTCAGAGCTTTCATCTTAGTAGGGCAAGCCAGACTAGAACTGGCATCCCTTATAAAATTAAAGGATAGCTCTTCCCAAAAACCCAAACCCAATGAGCAATTTTTTCCACTACAAGTAAAGCACAGCAAAGCAGACAAAGGTGATGAGAACACAGAAAACTAAGTGCTTGAAAAATACCTCTAAAGCCAACTGATGGTGCTGTTTATCAGTGAAAAGGGGAGGGGGACTAAACAGAGTTCAAGCCACATTCAGAGTTGCTACTTGGGCTTGTAGACAAATGGCAGTAAGAGAAGACACAAAATAAGTAAAAGCACGTAGGGTTTCTGGAAAATATAATTATATCCAGTGTGGGCAGTATAATATGTGAAGCAAGGTGTTCCAGAAGTATTAGGAATGGGAATCTCCAGTTTAAATGCAAAGCTAAGATTGAAAGCAAATTTATAAACCATTGATCTCTTGGGAGTAAACAAAGACTTAGAAACAAATGGCTTCCCCAGGTAAAATGTAATGAAGGCAAAGACAATAAGAAGGGAAAAAACCTGATAGGAGCACCCTGGGGCAGAGACAGTGAGAGTAATGAAAGAGCCTAAAAAATAATTCAGAGAATTAAGAAGAAGGCCATGAAGGAAGAGGAGGAAAGAGCCAATGAAATCATCGCTGTAGAAGTCTCAAAGGCAAGGAGAAACTCGCAGGCGCAGCCTGGTACCTAGGAAGCATCAGCGCGATGGTCTGTGTGGAAGTCATCCAAAAGTTAGCTCCAAGGGCCTGGTAACAGGAGAAGGTGAAGGAGTAGAAAAAGGCGCAAAAGCAGAAACAGACAAACAGGAGCGGATCAGACTAAAGAGCATTTTTGAGGGGACAACAAGAATGAAACAGCATGAAGAGATTGCCATGTAGTGAGAAAAACGTTAGCAAGGTGAGTAGCTGACATATGAAGAAACTCCCACAATTCAGTTGTGAAACAAAACAAAACATACCCAAACACAATATTATGTAGAATTGGACAAAAGACTTAGAGGACACACAAATAGCTCATGAGTAGATGAAAAGATGTTCAACAGCATTAATTGTCAGGAAAAGAAAAACTACAAAGAGAAAGATCATTTTACACTGGTCAGGGTGGCTGGTATGAAAGCAAGAAAACAAGTGTTGGCAAAGCTGTGGGAAAGAATGCGGATGGTGGGAATGCTCTTGGTGTGAATATCAAATAGTGCAACAGCTATGGAAAACCAGCACGGTATTAAAAAAAAAAAACCACATAGAACTACCAGTGATCCCAAGAGAGAGAACTGCAATTGAGACACCGTGGTATCTGCACCCCCATGTCACTGCTGCGCTGTTCGTGGTAGTCAATACATAGAAGCAAGATTGTGTCTGTCAACGGATAATGAGTTTAGGGTCTATCCAATACGTAGAAGATTAGCCTTCAAAGAGAAGGAAGCTTTGCCACTTACAACCTGGACAAACTCTATGGTCATTATGCTAAATAAAATAAGATGGTCACAGAACGAAAACTACTGCATGGTTCCACTTATGTGAAAATTCCATTATGGTCAAATTCATGGAGAATGGGGACACAGTACAGGAGTGGTCGCCAAGAGATAGGTCATTGTGGCCCAGAAGAAATTGGTATGCAATGAGCAAGAAGGTTCCAGCTAAGCCAGTAAGTCCTATAGCAATGGAGTGCCTAGAGCTAAGAAAGCGAAGTCCACATCAAGGGTTCTTGCCACAGAGGGAAAAGAAGACCAAGTGATCTGAGGAAAGCTTTGGGAGGGGTTAGCCACACCTCTCCCTTGGTGGTGAGTGCATCGCAAGTATGTGTGGATGCTCTAACTCATCAAATTACGCACATGAAGTATGTGCAGTTCTTTGTACATCAATTATATTTCAATAAAGCCATTTTACCAAAAAAATCTGTTCATGAAGTGAAGAATAAGGACAAGACAGTAAGTTGAAAAAAAGAGATGGAAGCAGTCAAATATTTTTAGTTGACAGATGGATTGAAATAACTTGTTGCTCACAAAAAAGTCTCCAAAGCTCCCTTTCAAACCCAAAGAATTAGAGTTCTATCTTCACTGTACAGTAGCTTTATGAGTTAAGGAAGCAGCCAGCTAAAAATAGTATCAAGCCAAGCTAATGTGTTGGCTTCATGGAAGAGGATTTTATTGGTTTCCCATGCCAAGAATTCCAGAGGGAGACGCGGAAGGCCAGGGTAGCGGCTCAACAGCGCTGTCTGAGGACCAGACTCCCCATCTCTCTCTTTTGTCACCATCAATGCCTGTGGATAGTTACTGCCTCATTCTCATCTTCATGATTTCAAGGTGATTCTGTGCTTTGAGCCTGGCCATCTGCTCTCCACAAGGGGCAAAAGGAAGGGCAAGGAGTTAAAAGGAAATGACTACTGAGTCTGCCTCTTTTTTCTCAGGAAAGGAAAAACTTTCTCAGAAACCTCATTCAAATCACTTCTGCTTCCCCTTCACTGGGCAGAATGGTGTCAACTGCCATCGTTAGTGTAGTGCCGGGCACAGGGATCTGTGGATGAGAACTGGGTCTGTCTTCAATGTTCCCAAAGCATTCGCCACCCTAATGTACAAAATTAGCACCTGGGCTGCCAAATTAGCACCTCATAGATAAATAAACTTTGCCTAAAGGGAAAAACATCAAATAAAAGGCAAGGGTTGCTCTGTGGTTTCTCTGACCACTTACTAGATGGTTGAAGCTCCCAGAGACAGTTACGAGGAGCATGCGTTGAGAAGATGACTGTCACAGTCCTGACCACAGTAGATGAAAAGACCATCTCACTCCTGCCACCAGCAACCTTGAGACTGCTGCTTATGCTCTCCGGCCTGCTGCAGACGTCTAAAGCCTCAGGGGTACCACCACTCCCGTTTCTTGCTTGGCCTACAACCTGATTTATTATCTCCTATTCAGCATTACTCCCGACTCAGTTCCTAGTGATTCCAGTACCCACATCAATGATCCTCCAAGAGGCTGGCTTTGTGCTTCGCCTTTCTTGGCCTCTGTCCCACTGGCCAGACTTTATACCGAGTTCTGGCAAGGAGCCACATCCTTTCCATAATCTCTAAATCATCTCACTTTTACAACTCAATTTCTTGATCCTTCTGGCTCTCTTCTTCTAGAGGCTTGACTAAAAATTCTTCCATTGCAACGGGACCTAGAAATCATTGGTTCAAACTCCTTTTTGCTGTTCATAGCACTTTGATGAGCTCATTACTTTACTAAACTTAACTAAGTCCTGTAGTAAATCAGTGGTTTCTTGGGTTTCCTCTTAGTTCTTCCATCTATCTTCCTTCACTCTTACTTCTATGGCAAAACCCAGTCTTGAGGGAAATCTAATTCTCCACCTACTTTGAGCTTTCCCCTGAAGGTTGAACTTACCTGGAGAAAAATACAATCTTCTGGATAGATTCATGTTAACTGCCCAGCCACTCATCCAAGCTAGGTCTGGAATATTTCCCAGCAATCCTGCTACATTTGGCTGCCCCAGTTACTCCCGCGTGACACTCCTCTTTCTCCTTTCCTGAACCTTCATTTCTCCCCCTGCCCCAGGCTCACTCGCAGCTGGTAGCCAGGAATCTCATTCCTCCTGAGAAGACAGCAGCAATCGCGAAGTTTCCTCCGGGTTTCCCCACCACCTCACTCCAAACCCTGCGGTGTGCTCTGCCTTCCTACCTGCCTGCTCCTGTGGTGTCTCTTCGGGCCTGGGGCTTGAGGCCAAGCCCTTTGCACTTCAACTAGATGCCAGCCACCTCTCATCAAATCCAGTCATACAGCCTCCATGATGGCGTCCAGCCCACCTGAATCACCACGTTTCCTCTTTTTAAAATTCATTTCTGTCAGCATCCAAATATGCTGACATTTTCCCTGTGTTAAGAAAGAACACTTGTTAG
Organism: Myocastor coypus; assembly: GCA_004027025.1. Taxonomy (NCBI): domain Eukaryota; kingdom Metazoa; phylum Chordata; class Mammalia; order Rodentia; family Myocastoridae; genus Myocastor; species Myocastor coypus. The sequence goes on along the minus strand of PVJA010034382.1, from coordinate 7,144 downwards.
CCGGGCGTGGTGGCGCACGCCTGTAATCCCAGCACTCGGGAGGCTGAGGCAGGAGGACTGGTGCGAGTTCGAGACCAGCCTGGGCTACAAAAGTGAGCTCAGGACCAGCCTCAACTGCATAGCAAGACCCTGTCTCAAAAAGACAAAAAAAAAAAAAAAAAAAAAAAAAGAAAGAACACTTGTTATTCCTTCCTTTTCACCAGCAATCATCTAAAGTTTTGGCTTTTCTGAGGGGAGATTTTCTGATAGGACTTTCTCGTTTCTATTGTCTCCAGCCTTCCTTAGTCTTTCCTGAGCCAATTCTAGAACGACTTTTGTCCCAACGACTAGGTGACTCTTCTAGGTCTCCAATGTCTTCAGCATTGCTAACACCATGATCAACCACAGGGGCCTCATCACAGACCACAGACCTGCTGTGTGTAACAGAGCATCGCTCTGGGTTGAAGCTCTTTCTCTCTTTGGCTTCCAGGACTTCCAGTCTCCTTTGTCTTTCATGAGGCCATTTTTTAAACCATCACCTGGGTTGAAGACTGCTGCATTTTAAAGGCTTCTGCCTCATAAATCTGAAGTATTAGGGTCCTATCAAAATGCATTTCTTCTCTCTAGTTACCACTTTCCACAGTACCTGAATGCCAAGCGTAAAGCAATGGTTCCCAGCTTTGTACTTCTAGTCTAGACTGCACCCCCACAGCTCCAGGTTTTTGTCTCCAGCTGCCTGGATGATATTTCCACCTAGCTATGTAATAATCATTCAAGCATAAAGAGCCGAGTGGGGTTGCGCACCTATAATGCCAACATGTGGGAGGCTGAGGCAGGAGGATCGCTGTGAGTCTGAAGCCAGTCAGAACTACATAACGAGCTCACTTCAGTCAGCTTGGACTGCTTAACAAGAGTCTGACTAGGGAGCTGGGATATAACTCAGCAGCATAAGCGCCTGCCTGGCAAGCACAAAATCCTGAGTTCAATAAAAAAAAAAGAAGGCTATGTCTCAAAATACCAACAAGAAATTTATATATAATATAATTCAGAAACTCTATCTGATCACCACCTTTCTCCCATGGTTCCCTTGCTTGTACCTTACCTCAGAGGGAGACAATTCCATGTTTCCTGACAACTCAGGCCCAAATCCTCCCAGTCATTCATGGCTCCATTTCTCAGCTCATACCCAATCGATCAGCAAATCACATTGGCATTATTTTTTAAACCTCTCGATATGTGACCTCTTCTCACCTCCTTCTCTGCTTCTACTCTGGTTCAAGCCTCTATCATCTCCTTCCTGAATTACTGGCTTCATCACCAAACAAATCTTCTTTATCCTATCCTTGTCTCTTTATTTTTATATTTATTTATTTTTCATGTATTTAGTACAGGGCCTCACCATGCAGCTCAGACTCATAGTGGTTCTCCTGTCTCAGCCTCCTCAGTGCTGGGATTAGAGGTCTATGCCACTGTTCCCAGTATCAGTAGCTGGCTTGGCACTGAGCAGGTGCAGTATGTAGTACCAGGGATTGACTCCAGGTCCTTGCACCTGCCAGGCAGGCGCTGAGACCACTGAGTCATCTCCTCGCCCTCTTCATCTCTTTGGTTTACTTAATAAGGCAGCCAGAGTGAGCATACCAACCCTCTCCAATAGCTTATTATCTCCTTCAGAGCAAAAGCTGGAAGCCTGCCACAACTATAAAGACTCAATGTTTCATTTTTCTTCTCTTTGACTCAGCCACTGCGACTGGGGGCAACTTATAGAGATGGAGGCTGAGGATTTACGTGGTAGAGAGTTGACCATTGATTCCATAACAAAAAAGTGAACGACATAAAATATAAATTCAAAAACAAAGATCTCACTGATGAGCTAAGCTTGAATAAAGTCTCTGCTGATATGATAGCTAACTTGGAAACTATTGATCAAATTTGATAAAAGCAAACGATCCAGAGGACTGGTTGAATTTCTCAGTCAAACTAAAGAAAAGCAGCATCCCCCTCAATGGTGCTCTTGGAAATACAATGACTGGTCGTTACAGTCAAGCACTTGGAATGCTTCCTCCCGATAAATATGGCGAAGTGAGAGTCTTATTCAGATCCAAGTGAGATTTTCTGAATTGAAAGCTACTGAAGAGCCAAGCGGTAATGTGACTATCCTCAGATGGCCACAGCAAACTGAGAAACTCGCCTCTGTGTATCTTTCTCACAACTTGAAATGTCTCAAGGTCATTCCCAGAAAGTAAACTTCTCCATCAAGTGGTATTGCTCCACTGGAAAAGTTGGCACCCGCCCTGCGTCATTTAGACTTCCCAAAAAGCCACCGCTTTGGAAGGAGAAAAAGAAGAGTTTATCAGCATCCGCAACGTTAACTGCCTGCGAGTCAGTCATTCTCCAGCTCAGTGGGACATGGATGGATGAGAAGCGCCAGCTGTGGCTCCCCAGGGCTGACCATCAAAGGCGAGACTATTCCCCAACATACCGAAATAGCTCACAGAAATCCCTTGAACAAAGCAGCAAAGCTAAACAGTCTTGCCCAATTGCAAGAGTACCAGTAAGCTTTTTAAATAGTCCAGATTATCAAATGAAGATGAGTCAGTAATACCAAGTCTTACCCAAAAGGCCCATCTCTGAATCAGAAGGTGGATATCTGCTTATGCCTGCATCTAAGCCCAAATTCCTATGAATTGAGAAATTTAAAGTCTAGTCAGAATATTCATTCTAAATCATCTCTAGTATCAGGTGAGAGGAATTTTAAACTTAACACAGATTCAATAGCTCTGGAGAACAAAGCTCAATCAAATCTTCAACCTAAATGAGCAGAAACTCAGATGCATCCAGAACCAAACCTCTAGGCTGGGGAAACAGCTCGGTGGTCCAAGCACCTGCCTGGCAAGCCCAAGAGCCCAAGTTCCACTTCCGCTACCACAGGCCACACTGGCCCTAGAATCTAGCACACCGTGCCAACCACCGAAACTGGGCGTGGGGTGCACACCTGTCATCTCAGTGCTGGGGAGGCGGAGACAAGAGCATCACTACTAGTCTGAGCTGTGTAGCAAAACCCTGTTCCAAATAAATAACAAATTCTTTAAAAAATTAAAAAAGAACCAAAGCTGCAGGGAAACAACGGCAATCCAAGAGAAAGTCAGAGCGTGTGAGCAGGAGCCCTGCTGTGCCCTCACAGCCCCAAAGGGTGACACGGAGGACTGGAACATAGGCTCACTGCACCTGCTCTGTGACGGTGGAGAAACTATTCAAGCCTACCTTTAGCAAAGTAACATTTTTAGATGTCTAAAATAAAATACATGGAATTTTTTTAAAAAGGAAACTGATTATATTGAAATACAGTGGGCAAAGATTAAAGGAATCAGAGTGCGTGTATGTTCATAGTGAGCCAGTCCACTGGAAGGTAACCGCAAGCAGACCCGAGCGAGGGCCATTGGTGCTGAACAGTTCGACTGCCTCGCACCTCTCAGACCTCAGCTTTCCCTGCCCCTCATCCTGGCAGTCAGCTCTGCTCAGCTTAACTCCATCTCTGAGACTCTGAGGGCCTAGCTCAGGGCCTCACACGGGCAGAGCCGTGCTCTGTCACAGCGCTGCCGCTCCAGCCCCGCCTACTGCAGCCGCCCACCCACCACCTGGCTGGTGCTGGTCCCCTACTTCTTTGCGCAGCTCACGCCTGCAACTTCTGGGATCAGATGTCACCTTTCCAGGAAGGCCTTCCTGGACCAATTTTCTTCCACACACATCCTCTGGGAGAAACTGTCCGGCTCGATTTCCCCTGTAGTCATTGTGACTGTGTGACACAGAGTGACTGATAGAGCTATAGGTAGGTACACAAACGAAGGGTGACGTCCTGCATTTTGTTTTACTGTCCATCTGCACACACACACACACACACACACACACACACACACACACACTTTGCTTGAGGGCAGATATTTTTGCCAGATTTCTGTTTGTTCATCTCTTTCTAGTAATAACACGCATGGCATACGACTGCCACTCAGCCAGCACTTGCCGGAAGAAGCAGGGAATGAAATGAACCCCTCCTTCCTCAAGGGGCCACAAGAGCCACCTTCTTCCAAGTCGGGTCATGGCTCAGGAAAGCAACAGCTACTTTTGCACAAGGTTTTGCAAGCCCCAGATACCCATGGCCATGTACTTCCCCAAATGAGATGGATTCCTGGGAGCCTCACTGTGGAGGGGCCGCCAGCAGACTGGATCCTTGACCTGGGCGTTTGACCTCTGGCCACTTTGCTGGGTGCTCAAAGATGATGACCTGCCTGTGGCTAGTCTGTCTCATATCAGGGCCTTTTAAATGAAGTTCCACTTTGGAGACCAAGTATGCGAGCGTAGGTAAGACACCGCACAAGGCTGTCAGATTCAGAGCAGCAGAATGAAGCATGCTTAGGGTCCTGTGCAGCACACTCTCTTCAAAGAGCACCGTCTGCCCAAGCAGGGCGCCAGGCAATCTGCCGCAGCATGATATATACTTCTCCAGAAATGGCTATGACAAACTCTAGCTATCGATATCTCTCTAACCCTGGAAGTTAATGGTCCCCCAAGAGAAAAAATGACACTGACTCCCTGGAGAACTTCACACAATAAAAATTAAAAAACCAGAGCAATGGGCAAGGTCTGCGTTTGATAAGTGTGAGTGCCACAGTCTTAATCCATAGCATCCAGCATAACATATGGAATTATAATGAATATTTGGGGGGGGGTTAGTCCAGCGGTTTGTTTTACTTTGAAATGCTTCCATTCGACAGCTCCACAGAATCACCATGTTTCAATTTTAAGTAATTAAGTGGTGAAGTCTCAGGGGTAGAGGAAAATGGATGAATCTCCACAGAGGACTCTGCTCCCAAGGGAATGTGCTTTCCCAGGGCATGGATCCCTGGGAAAGACAGGAGGCTTCTAGCTGGGTGCATTAGGAAAACCTCGAAATACAGTACCATGAAGTTAAAGGCTTCCTCTGGCCACAGTCACGTTCTCACGGCGTGCTAGCTTCCCTTTAGTGACGTCCTTTGCTCTCATAAGCTTTCCCTCAATGTTCATTTGAATGTAGCCAGCCCATTGGATGATGTTATTCATCCAAGATGCTGCGTTTGTCTAGGCATGTCTCTCTAAGCCTTGGGGTCTGGGAAGGTCTTGCACAGCTCTGTGTTTCATACAGAGCATTGACTCTCCTTAGGGTCCCTTCCTGTTCCCCTGGGTTACCTGACGCTCCTGTCAGTCTCTCACCACTGGCGACAGAGGCAGCCCCCCTGCCCCCCACACCCCCAACCTCCTGAGTTGGGGCCACCTAACTCCCTTTGGTAGCTCTTCCACTGGGGAAACCAAGTCACCTAGGAAGGGAGGAAAGAGTTGGAGGAGGACATCTGTGGATCTCTGGGCAAATTTTCAGAATTATGCTTAATGCATAAATGATGGCTGTATATTTATGGAGACAGTGTGATATTTTCATCTTGTCACTATCTGCTGAGGGTCACTGGCATGTTCATCAGCTCTGAAGCTCCTCTCTTTTTTGTACTGGGAACACTCAAGATGTTATCTACTAGCTAGTTTGAAGCAGACAATCGTCACCAACCAGCATCATCCTGGGGTGTACCACAGGCAGAATGCTTCTCCTCTCCAGCTGCGCCTATCTGCTAACCTGTCCTTTCCCCACCCTGCTGCCTGCTGCCTGCCACAGCCTTGGGCAGCTGCTATTTTACTCTCTACTTAAAGATAATTTTTTAATAGACCCTTTCCTAAATACAAGAAAAAAAAAAGATAATTGTTTAAAGCTTCCGCATGAACCAAAACACATGATCGTCGTCTTTCTGTTCTATTTGCATTCCACTCAGAACCATGACTTTCCAGGGGCCGACTTACTATGCAGGCAACTCCAAGGTCCCACAGCAGGCAGGGCAAACTCTCAGAGAAAGGTTCAATGTTGCAGTTTCAAAAGGACAGGAATCAATCATGCCGATATCTGATCTGGGTTGGAACTTTATTTGAAGTATACATATGTGAAGCAATAAGTGACTTAAAATTTTTTGATTGAACTTAGTTGAATAGTTTGGTCTAAATTTAGTATCCCCCTCTCTGCTTCCAAGCAAGAAATAAGAACTGCTAAAGAAACATAAGTGCTAAACGCAATACATAAAAATGTATGAAGCATTGTTTGCAGGTAGATGAGAAGTTCCTACTGCATATTCATTGCTAGTACATCAAGTAAGCAGGACATTGCCCACCACTGAGGAAAGGCTGCTGGAAGGTAAGTATTTCATCCCCGTAGATAATGGCCAGAGAGCCTGGAAAGCGGGCAGGGCAATGGATAAGCAGGCCAGCTCTGCCTTCTTTAAGTATCAGGTGAAGAGGCGCATTTAGCACTTTTGTGACCAGGAACAACAGCCTTGCAGGCTTGAGTGGGAATCCTGGGCGCACATTTCTGCTTGATGAAACACTGAAGATAATGGTGCGATGGGGAGAGCAGGTTCTGTTAGAGTGCACCTATCAGGCTCTCGTCTCTGGGCTCCAAACCCGCTGGTAGGTGGAGCGCCGTCACTGTAACAGATGCCTGCGACAATCCTCTCCACAAGGAGAGGCTCCCCTCGGCTCTTGGCTTGGGGAGTTTCAGTTCGAGGTCAGTTGGCCTGGCTGCTTTTGGCCTTTGGTTGCACGTCGTGGTGGGAGCGCGTGGGGCAGCAAAGCCACTCACCTCACTGCTGTAAAGCGAAGGAGAGAAGCGAAGGGGCCGGAGTTCCACTCAGCTCTTCAAGGGCACGTCCCCATATCAGGAAGACCTCGCACCATTATCTAGGCGGCCAGTCCCTTACCACAGCAACACTTAAGGGACATCTTAGGTCCAAACTCTGGCCTGTGCCTTTCTTTATTCTGCTTGGCGCTGTGGGAGCTGGATTCTGTAAAGTCTATTTCATCTCTATCAGCTGGGTTCTTTACAGTGCTGCTCCTGCTGGGAGTTTGGGGAAGGAGATAGGAAGGAGAGGGAGGGGCCAGTGAGATAGCTCAGCGATCTAAAGCACCTGCTTAGGCAAGCTTAGGCAACCACGGGGACCGAGGTGTTGGATCCTGGGCGCCACACGCTGTGCCAGCCCCACCACCAGGGCAGGCTGAGCCAGCCATAATAGGAGGGGGGAGGGGGGAGGGAGAATGGGAG
>PVJA010034381.1:0-22576 GCA_004027025.1 Myocastor coypus | reverse complement strand
ATATGCAATATGTCAACTTTCAAAGAAAAGAAGGGGGAAAAGAAAAAAAAAAGTAATGTGGATTTAGAAAGGTTAATGTTTAATTGTTTGATCAATCTTATATACCTATATGTATTAATCTAAACTGATCTGATGATGAAAATATGTAATATAACCATTGTTAAATTTAAACAATAAAAAAATTGAAAAAAAATTAAAAGATATTTATGTCTTCTAGTTGTAGAGACTGAAAAGTCTGAGTTTAAGTGATGCCTTTGGTGAGATTATTCTTGTTTCGTGGAACTTGGAAAAGTTCCAAGGTAGAATAGGACATCACTTGGCCAGACAGAGCAAACTAATCAGAAAGCTCAAGTTTGTAGAAAGTCACTTACTCCAGAGGCTTTCAGTGACAGTGAACGTAGCTGAAGAAGAAACAAAAGAGAAAGAAGTAAGAAGGGTTCCAAATTTCTGAAAACAATTATCATTTTCTTTCAACAATGTATCTTGCACTTTTCTGTTTTGGTAAAAAATATGATCACTAACTGACATAACTCAGTTCATAGCCACAACCATTTTATTTACACTATAAATTCATTGGCTCTATTTTCTCTGGATAGATCAAGTCATTACTACTAGAAATGAGATTATGGAAAAAAAGAAGAGGTTATTAGGTGCCAAAACTCAAAAGCTAACACTAAAGCTATCTTTAGTTCTTTATTTATTTGTCATCAGCCCTCTGAGGGCAGGATTATACACATGAAGAGCACTTCATTATTCAATGCTCTAATCATTGCTTTTAATTTATTAATGCCACACTTGTGAAGTAGAAGAACATTAAACCTCGGGTCTCAGAAGAGGGTTGAGCCCTGAAGCAAAGAACAGGTTATTTAGTTTCTCACACCCCAGCTTCCTTATCTTACACATGGAGATTTTTGGGAGCTATCAGCAGTTAAACTTTCATCTTTGTTCTATGAAACCAGTAGGCCCTGAAATTTGGGCTAACCTACAGCATTGCTTCTGAATCTACCACAAAAAAATTTTCTTGGAACTTAAAGTAACTTGGGGAAGACATTCACTGTGACCAAGGTTTCAACTTACAGATCAGAAAATTTGAGTTTTCTTTTGTGGAGGACCTGGGGACACACTATCAAGACGGCAGGCAGCAGAACTACATGGAGAAATCAAAGAAGCTGAGTGTAAGAGCTTGGACAAGTTGCTTTACCAGCAGCTTCCCAGAATCCCAGCTGTACGCTGAGGTAGTAGATCTGAGTCCATTTCCGGGAGTCTGAGGCTAATAACATCTGTCTGATGAACAGCAGCCAAGGGTAGAAATTCAATTTGGGCACATATTCGATGGAAGAATAATGTATGCTGGTTTGGGAACCCAACGTGCAAAGATTTGAGAAACTGAACAACGAAGCTCACTGAGTGTTTCCTCTTGGGAGCCTCTGTAGAGTGTGTGGAACTTGCATTCATTCTCTTCTGTGTTGTAGACTGAGTTCTAAAGTTCACGATATTGTGTATTGTATATATAATTGTGTGTGTGTGTGTGTGTGTGTGTGTGTGTGTGTGTGATATGGCTTGTAGCAGTACTTCCCAATGGTAGAGAGAAAAGCATTATCAAAACTATCTAGAGAATCTTCTCAACAGAGACAGCCTGAGTTTCCTGTTTTCTGGTATGGTCTGTTCATTCCGAGATGCAGTCTTGCCTACATCCAGTGGAGCATACACTGATGCAGTACTAGGAAAGCTCCCCCAAGGGGTCTAAAATGTGATCTCCTATCCTGTCCTCTTCAGTATCCTCCTGAGGAGCACAACAGCAGAACCGGCAAGAGTAAAATATCAGAAAGCTTTTTATGATCTTCATAGGAAATGGAGAATTTTGTTCACTTACCTTTCACAGTTAGGCCCCGCATAGTTTTCTTTACAAATACACCGAACAGCTCCATTTTTTCTATAGCAGGATTCTGCAAAACTAGAATTTTAAATGCTCATTTGAAGTCTATTCCTTATGACATTGAAACAATGATTTTAATTTTTGATTTGATCACTTTTATCTTGACCTTCCTTCAATTTTAATGTCTGTGATCACTTATTTATTTAAATTCAATCCTTACTTTTCAGAAAAATTGAGACCAGCAGGTCTAGGCAAACAATGTTGCCTCAAGGAGATGAGCATTTTCCAGCTACATCTCAGTGATTTCACAGAGGTCCTTCCCTATTTTGAAGCAGTGAGAATTTCTAGTATTTCAGATTTTATATTCATTTATATATGAGCATTAATATTTCAAAGACAAGTCTAAGACAAATGTTTCAAAGCCAGAAATTACATAACACTTACCTGCCATTTAGATTTTGTATAAGAATTTCTTTTAATGTCCACTTACGTTACATACATTTGACAGTTTCCCCATGTTTTTCAGCAGGGGACCTTATTTGTCTATCTGTTTATGTATTTCATTTGTTTTGGGGTAGGTAGGGTCATCTATGGAGCTGACCATTTGTCAACCTTGTATCCACTTCCCAAATACAGGGATTACAGGCATGATCCACCACATCTGGCTAGACTTCTTCAAAAATCACAAACCATTTCTAAAATCTCACTTAACCTTAATTGTTTTTCACATGTATCTGAAAGATTTGAAATAACATGAAAGGACTAGCCAAGAAATAGGACTTATAGTAAAAAGATGTTAGCCAATGCAGGCTCTTGCATTTTTCTCCTCCCCTTTCATCTCTTCCTCCCTTCAGTCTCTTACTCTGGCAATAAATATTCACATATAGCATAAAAAAGTAATAAGAACATTGCTTAAAAAAACTGTATAGCTATCCTAACTATTAAAGCAGGAGAAATGTATGGAAAAATTTACTCTAACACATGAATTAATGCCTGGTGTAGGAGTGTGTGTGTGTGTGTGTGTGTGTGTGTGTGTGTGTGTAAAATTTTAATAGCTTTTAAATTAGTTTTGGCCTGAGTACTGTGCAGTCAATGAAGTGTGACCTGGGTTCTCACGTTGCCGCATGTGTCAGCAGTCAGCCCCTGCTGATCTTTGAAGGATGTGTTTGCTTGATTAGAAGACATTTTAAAGTTGGAAAGCAGTACATGTTCTCAGTGAAAGCAATACCCACAATTTATTTTCTCTCACTGTTTGGTAAAAACATTCCAATGAAATTACATTTCCTTGGCATTCATCCCTTAATTTTGACTGTTTTTATTCCTCTAGCTGACTTAAAGAAACAGGCAGTTGAGTTCAGAAAAGGGGGGAGCCCTCTTGCATTTTGTTTTGATGGTGTTCTACCCAGTAGCCCACCCATGGTTTTAAGATGCAACATCTTCTGGGGGCACCTAGGGTCCTCTGCCTTTAGCTGGTGTCTTATTGTTTCAAACAGATGAAATTTTCCTTAATTGGAGTGATTACCATAGCTACTGGTAGACATGGATGTCTGGTCAACCTCTAAATAAATAAATGAACTCCATGCAAATAGTCCTTGGGCACCACCCCTGGTTTCTGCAGTGGCAGACTGAAGTAGAAGCAGTCACTGAAGTCCATTTGTGCTTTTTATCAGCATTTACTGTTCATATTTTTCCTAGCACAATTTCCATTATTGGCTAGGAAAATAGAAACACTGCCTTTCTCAGCCCACTGCAGGCACTGTGGCACCCACTTCAAATGGAAGGCTGATTTTTGCTCTTGCAAAACCCTTAAGAAACCTAAAAAATAGCCTCAGTCATTTGTTTGCCTAACTCCTTAAGCATTATGTCTTTACTCTGTGGTCTGGCTCTTGTTAACTGGAAATCCCAGGACAATAGACTCACCTCATGGATATTTCTTTTTCTAAACTTTATCTATCTATCTATCTATCTATCTATCTATCTATCTATCTATCTATCTATCTATCTATCTATTTATTATGGCTGGCTCCTGCCCTGGGAGTGGGGCTGATGCAGCATGTGGTGCTGTAGTTGCCTAAGCAGGTGCTTTACACTGCTGAGCTATCTTGCTGGCCCCCTCATGGGTGTTTCAAGTGTAACTCAGATTCCATACTAGGTACCTTTCTGAAAAGTCCTGATAATTTTATTTTTATAGGAAGCAATAGTATGAATCCTTTTAAACATACTAAACAAGATAAGGGGGCATTTGACTTTACTTAAGATATACTAATATTTGAGATTAGAGCTTCATAGAAACCATGCCATTGTGCTCAGGTCTATGACCACCCCTTCTGCCCCTTTGCACTCAGTTTCTTCCATAGTAGAGCTCTAGTGCTAAGACAAAGAAAACTGCAAAATCTGAGTCTCCTCACACTTCCAAAGGGTATTGTTTACTTACTGATCACACATTTTTGTTTTCATTTTCGGCAAGATTTTAACTTCAAATCTACCACAGAGACTTGAGTGCTCCTATCACAGGCTATGCGCTTCATATCCGAGCAGATTACTGAGGTCCCATAGCCACTTCTGAAGTGAGCCCTGGACCTACTCACACACATCATGGGTAGAACCGCAGCTTCGAATGTCTCTGAAAGCTGCTTCCTTTGTCAGGATAGGAGACTCATTACCCAGCGGGTAAGTTGCTGCTTCCTTTATTGGGAAGAGCCAATAGTCCTCAGAACCTCTTCTTGCTCAATAAAAGTACTCCAAAATCTGGCTCAAAGCTAGAGTCCTTTGCTGTAGGAACTTCAGAAATTACTGTATTTCGACCTATTTTAAGGAAGATGAGACTTTGTTTTAAACACTGCTATGTTTAAAGCAGTGACTAGAACATGACTAGCTTATGACACATGCACAAGAAACACTGACATATAATATGTGCTCAATACATTTACTACCTAACTGTATGTAGATGAGCTGTCTCGGTCCATAAGCAATGATGTTCTAGAGGTCTCACACCTTAGGACGTTAACATTCGGTAATTTAGATGAGAAACTGTTGTCATGTGAGATGACAGAAAGTGCACAAGTGCAACGGTGATAGAATTGGAGCTACCTACTTCGTGCTGTTATCTAAAGAAACTGTCTGTGGCTGGAAGTTTAGAAACTCTTTACTGAGCCAAGGATATTAGTCAATATCTTTGTTTATATGGGTGAATGAGCAAAACTAGTTATTGGAAAGTTAGAGGTACATATGTTTAACAAAATTACTATGGCAAAAGGAAAGTGTGATAGAGATCTCACCAGATGTGGTTAGATGAAGTTTTGAGAACAGAGCTTCAGCAAGGAATTAGATTATACTAAATGAAGCTAACGGTATTCTTGAATGGAAATAATGGGATATTAAATTTTTGTGCTTTATAAACATACTCTCACTACCATCTATCTTGCACATGTTATTAACATCAAATAAGAAAAATCGCAAAGGTAGGTCTGAGCAGATTTCATGGTTTCTGAGGAAAGATGGAGCTGTAAAAGGTCTGGCCTGGTTGGCATAGGATTTAAATATAACATAAGCTATTGGGTGAAGTGTTAGTCAATATTGGTGTTCAGGTGGAGGAAATAATTATGGAGAAAACTGATTGTATCTTATTTCTCTTTTCTCATCAGTAAATGTGAATGTTATTGTGGTTGTGATTATGTGTATGTGTGTGTGTGTGTGTTTGTGTATGGTACTTGGGCTTCTAAATCATTTTATATATGTATTATTCAATTTAATCTTTCAAACAGCTGCCAACTGTATAAATATTCCTTCTAAGCAATTAGAATAATATCTTTCATATAAAAAATAAAAGTGTTCAAAAAAATACTGCGTTGCATGCTCCTAAGGCCAACATCTACCTTACATCTGTCCATGTGCAAGGCACCAACCCAAACACTCCACCTGTATTCTTCTAGTCCAATCTCATGACCTCACAGAACAGATCCTCAGACCTTGGTTTGATTTACTTGTTAGGACAAAAGCTAAGATCTAGTGCAGATAAAAAGGAATCAAGGAATGGAGCCCAAATCATCCTAGTCTCTGAACCCTAAATCTCACAGAAAGAGAGACACACTATCTTGTCTGAGATCATACAGGCATCAAGTGACCAAACAGAAGTTAGGCTGGCTTTTCTTTTTTTTTTTTTGGTAGAATAAAAAATAAAACATAAATTTTACCTTTGTCTCTGATTTCTAGCACAGGGCTTATGTAACTTTCAAGTTTTTGAGTGAAAACTGCTTTTCTTGCTCATAAGTCTCTTTCATTCATTCCTGTTAATGCTAAGGAGGAGACTCAGTGTCCCTAGAGTGGGAAGTCTGCAGAGGAAACCATCAGGTAAGTAGAGGGCTAGGCCAGAGGGTTAAGCCAGAGAGCTATAGGGGTAGTTTGGCTCTTCAACCTCTCACCCAGACCTTGAGGGAGAGGAGTCAGCCTGGATGTCAAGTGTGGTCACCACAGGCCAGCAATGTAACTAATCCTGCTATGATAGGAATCTTTGATAAGGATTTTCTGCTAAGAGTCCGTGATTGTGCTGAAGGTGGTGAGTAGTGAGTGATGCTTTTGCTCTTACAATGGTGTGGAATCTCCTTCTGCTCCCCATTATATTTTTCTTTATGCATTGCTTCCTTTGGTTGTACTTGTGTCCCTATCTTTCCTAATACACTGATAAATATACACATAGCACTGTTGTGAGTTCTGTGATTACCAGATTGTGATTTGGCGTTACAGATTGGGATTTCATTAATCCAAGGGATAGCTGAGAAAAGTTGAGACTGGCCTTGACTATGAAACTTAGGCAACTTCACTGAGCTCCGTCAGGGGCTAGAGGACACCGTCATCAGCTACATCTCAAGGGCAGACCAGACGCTACTCCCAAAGTGGTTTGTGATTAGAGACATTTCCTATATCTTGCTAAGCCCATTTCAAATGAGGTATTCAATTGGAAAAACAATGCAGAAGTCTGAACAAGAAAAGAAGGCATGGTGGGGGATAAGCTCTAGAAGAACCCATTCTTCAGGACTTACTTGGCTAGGTGGGGCAAGGGACAAGGGCATGGCTGGCAGGAATGTGGCACTTCCCTGATGGAATCTCCAATGAAACCGTCTAGGCATTTTTCACAGTGCTCCCCTGTGGTGTTCCGCTGGCAGTTCTAAGAGACAAAAGACAGGACATTTGACAAGGAAACATAAGAAAAACTCTATATATTATTATATGTAGCAACCAGACAACTCTGCAAACAAAGAGACATCAGATCCAATATAGTAGGCAGCATGCAGGCACATAAAGGAACCTGGTCACTCCAGGCAGTGCTAGAAAGTGTAGGCAAGTGGTTGATGCCTTCACCCAGGGTTAGTAGCCTGGGGACTTTTTTTAGTGTGTGTACAGAGGGAACTATTCCTGGATTCCTCATTTCAATTCTGAAATGTAATCAGGAAGCTCAAATTCTGGACGTCCTGGAAGCATGAATTTACTGCTTTGGAATGAACAAGAAATAGAAAAATAGCATCTCCTTGATGCTTACCCGTGGCCATGGGAACAAAAAAGATTTATGGAGATAAACAAAATATGTCAGACTGTAGCATAAGTGAAGTAGAAGGTAGATGAGGGGTATTCTGCTAATTGTTGGTATCCCTGATAATTACACATAAGAAAGAGTAAGTAGATTAATTGTGTGATTTTTTTCTTATCAGTGCTAAGTACAATAAACAGGAATAAAATTTTAAAAAGACCAACACAGGTTGCCTCTTCTGTCTGGAGCACCTGTTTCCTCACTCAAGATTTTCACAGGCTTTAAAATTTCCACAAAGCACTCCCTGACTCTTCTCTCCCAAGTCCCTATTTACTCTGCTGTCTACATTGCCCTATTTCCCACTGTCAGCTTCAGCATATCCTTCCCCCATACACTGCCATTGTGAATGGAGTAGGTCCTCAGGAGCTGTTGAAGGCTTCGTTTCTGTACGAGGCAGCAACGACAATGCAGGAATGGTGTTCTGTGGGATTGACCCGGACAGTGCAAGTGAACACTGCTGCACTATGATATTTTTGTCTTTACAGTCACCAGAGTGTAGAAAGGCTGTTTTTTTATTTTCTTTTTCTTTTGTTTTGTTTCTGAACCAAGGATTGAAGTCAGTGAGTTTAGTTTTTGATGGAAAATTCTACTG
This sequence comes from Myocastor coypus, assembly GCA_004027025.1. Taxonomy (NCBI): domain Eukaryota; kingdom Metazoa; phylum Chordata; class Mammalia; order Rodentia; family Myocastoridae; genus Myocastor; species Myocastor coypus. The sequence continues at coordinate 14,524 of PVJA010034381.1, read as the reverse complement.
CTCAAATTCCATTGAAGAAGCACCTATTTGAGAATTGCCTCAGAAACACCTATCCACAACAGCTTTAGTAGATCTCTAGGGAGACGTCTTGAAGACAGAAGTAGCAGCTATAGGCTGAACTCAGATTTTTTTGTGTATTTGTTGGTTTTATGTTCATCAAAGTTCAGAATAAAAGAATAGCATGGCCTTCTCTAAACATTTTGCCTGCATTAACTGATTTCATTCTTGCAACAGTCCCAAGGTGGGTGCTATTTTCTCCCATATTACTTACACTGAGCTAGAAGTACATATGGTTAAGTAAGTTACCCAGTGTCACACCGATTCAGGCCCCTGGGCTCTGAATCTCAGTGTGCTGCTTCCTAGAAATTGCTTGAGGAAACAAGCATCTACCACATCAGAAGGTGTTAGACTATTTTTGTAATGATTAATCTAAGTTGTCAATTCATTTAAGCAGTGCCTAACAGATCAGTGAAACACATTTCTACGTGTGTCTGAGCGTGACCATGGGGAAGAGCTGCCCCCCCAGTTCCTTCCTCTTAGATGTTCTCCTCTCATTCTGCTTTCTGGTTGCCGTGAATCTGGCAGCTTTAATCTTGTCTGCCATTTCTTGTCTCATAGTGGACAGAAACTATTCAAGTGTGGGCCAATGAAAACATCTCCTCTTTTAACTTGTGTATGTCAGATATGTTATCCTGGCAACACAAAAATGATTGATAGAATTTTACTAACAGTTTGATATTTAAAAGAAAAACAGCATAGTAGTCAACATGAAGTCAAAAGGAAGGAATCCAAATGTGGAGGACACGCTCTATTGAGGGAGCGTTTTTGGGTATTTGGTCCAGTGGATCCTGATTGTAATGTGCAGCAGCATAGAATGTAGAGGCTAGTCCAGACTGCCTGATCAATGAGAACTTTGGAAAAAGTATGCTATGCAGATATGACAGTGTTTAAATATTACTTCACAATTCTTACAGTTGTGTCTTGTGCTATATTAGCCTCCAGGAATTGCTTGTCATGGAAGTAATTGAAGGCAAAGGAGAACGGATGAATCAACCAGTTATGTCGGAAGCACATATAAAGAATTAATGTGCACAAAAAGCATGCTCAAAACCAGTAGCAGTTTGTCATCTGGGAAAACTGAGCCTTCCCCAGCTGCCATGAACCTGAGCAATCTGGCAAGGTCACTGGTACACCACGGTCAAGTTTGACTAAGTCCTTTGATAGACAGATGAAGCTCGTCTGTGTAGAAGGAACAGGCTTGCTGTAAGATGTAAGGACATTGTTTGTGCCTGAAGTAGCTGTTAAAGGTTCAGAATGAGCTAGCTCCAGTTCTGTCCCTTTGTACTCCACATTTCTTTTCAGGGCTTTAATTCTGCCCTGGTAACTACAGGGAATAATCACTCTGAGGGACAGAGTAAATCTCTTTCAACCTCTCAAAGACAGAGTGCACATGTGGACTTTCTTCATCTACTTTTTTTTAAGACTTCGTCATGAAACTCCCTAGAAGCCATTGGTGTATGTTCTGGGGTTGGTCAGAAGAAAGTGCTAGAGGCAGGGAGAAAGGGCCTTGGCTCTTCAATACTTTTTTAAACTTTATTTATTTATTTATTTATTTATGTTATGACAGGCTCAGCCTGCCCTGGGGGTGGGGCTGGCACAACATGTGGTGCCGGGGATCCAACTGCGGTCCTTGTGGTTGCCTAAGCTTGTCTAAGCAGGCGCTTTAAATCACTGAGCTATCTAGTTGGTTGACTTCCAGTAAGTCACGAGACCTTGCTAGGTCTCTGCTGTTGCATCTATAAAGTGAAGTCTTAGATTAGCTGCCTGTCAGGCTTCTTCTTTGTTTTACCCTGAGATCATAAAATTCCCCTTTACCTTCAATACCCTGTTATTTAAAAAAGAGAAAACATTAATGACAACAATAAGTATGCTGTTTATAATAATAAATTTTTATTTAGCAGTACTGAGACTGAATCTCAGGGTGCTATATCCCCAAACCATTTTACTTTATATTTTGAGGGTCTTGTTAAGCTGTCCAGGCAGCATCTGAATTCTCCATCCTCTCGCCTCAGTCTCCCTCAATGTGGGAAAAAGTTTCTTTTTAAATAAAACTCATTCCATTCAAACACACAACACCCCAGGGGCGAGCCTGGCCTGAGTCTTTAACATAAAAGAGCACATCCATCTTACTGCAGTAAAGGACTAACACAAGCAGCTCATAACTTACAAAGTCAAAGCTGTTTGCGCTTATGTTATCCTATGATTTTAGTTACAATGTACTCGTTCACTTAGGAAGTATGGATTAAGGTTTTGTCATGATAGAAAATGAGTTGCAACTATTACTTTGTGGTTTTTATAGATTTTTCTTCTCTAAAAGTTTATTTAGTTGACAAAAATAGAAACCGATATCCTGAATGGAGAGAGAAAACCAATGTGTGACATATAAAGAAACTATACTTTTAAAGAGTGGTCAAATAGTACACACATCGCAAAATACAAAAATGAAATCTGTTTAATTAATAAAATAAAAACTCCTCTGTGGGGGCTGGTGAGATAGCTCAGCAGGCTAAGCACCTGCTCTGGCATGTGCAGGAACCAGGGTGTGATTCCTGGTCCCGCATGCTACTCCCTTCCTGCATAGTGAGACCCTGTATTAAATACATAACATGAAAACAATGAAACGAAACAAAACGAACTCCCCTAGAAGTTCTTTTATATATATATATATATATATATATATATATAATTTTTTATGTGGTCTTTGTTTATATCTGGGTTTCACCTATAAGAAGCCATACAATTTTTAAGCTTCTTTGTCTGATTTATTTCACTAAACATTATGGTACCTCGGTACATCCATTTTCCTACAAATGACTCAAATTTATTCTTCTTGATGGCAAACCAGTACTTCACTATGTGTGTGTGTATTTTTATATTTTAGGGAAGGGTGTACAGTATGTTTAGGGTTTCACTACTAGATCAGATTTGTAGTGGTTTGCTTGTTTACACCCTCCCAAGAGCTGGGATTACAGGCATGCCGGGTCTCAATTGCCATCTCAGCGCGTCCCAGGGGCAGGGCTGGCATGGCAGGCCCGGGGATCAAAGCCCTGGCCCCTGTGCCTGCTTGCTGGCACTTTAATCCACTGAAATATTTGGACAGCCCTTCCACTGCATGTAAATGCCACGTTTTCTTTATCCATTCATCTGTTTGATGGGCATATAGGAAACTTACAAGATTTAGCTATTTTGACTCGTGCTGCTATAAACAAACTCAGGACCTTGTACTTGCCAGACAGGTGCTTTGCCACCAAGTGATACCCTGGCCACAGTGTGATAGTTTTAATTGTTCCTGGAACATACCAGGAGGGGAATAGTGGCATTTCTAGTTTTAGTTTTTTGAGAAATCTCCATACTGATCTCCATAGCACTAATTTGAATTTGCACCATCAACATAGAAGGGCTTCTCCCTTGCCTCCCTGAACTCTTGAAGCATTTACTAATATTTGATTTCTTGATGAAAGCAATCCTTTCTGGGGTAACGTAGAATCACAGTGTTGTTCTAATTTACATTTCCCTAATACATTCTTAATGCATTTATTGTCTTTTTTTTTCTTCGGAGAAAGAGCTATTCATTTCAGTTGGCAATTTTTTGATAGGGACTTATGTTTTGGGAGGAATGTAATTTTTGAGTTTTCTATGTATTCGACATATTAGCCTTCCATCGGATGAGTGAGCTGCAACTATTAAGGTAAAGACTTAATCCTCCCTTTGAGGAGCTCACAGACTTGTGAAACAAACAGGGGTAAACCAAGGGCAATATTGCCTGTTCAGAGTTATGACTGAGGTATGTATGAAGCATTTACTGCTAAAGATGAGAGAAATGAACTTTCTGGGTCTTCTTGAAGGAGCTGGAACTTTAGTGGAAGTGAACATTTGATCTAGGCTTTGAAATAGCCCTTTAAGAAACCATGTGTGGAGAACATGGGAGTGTGAAAGTACAAAGTGGCTTTAGGTGGCTGTATGCTCAGTGTGGTTGGAGCAGAAACTCTCAGAGGATTTTAGAAAGAAGAATCCTCTGATCAGGATGTGCTTTTGAAGATTCCTTCACTGCAGTCAGGAGGTAGATTAGAGGGAGCACAGTACACATTTGAGAAGCTGGTGTAGCAGTCACAGGGGGTTACTGCTGCAATCCTCAAGTAAGGCAGTAGCAGGGTATAGAAGGGAGGGGGCTGTCTTCTAGTTCAAACTCTAGGATTTAGGGGCTGGTGAGATATCTCAGTGGGCTAAAGTGCCTACTTGGGCGAGCTTAGGCAAGTGTGGGCTGAGCCCACCAGAGTCCAGGCGTAGTGGGCCATGCCTGTAATCACAGCACTGGGGAGCCTGAAAGCAGGAGGATCACCACGAGCCCGAGCTGCATAGTGAGACCCTGTAACAACTAAATACATTAAGGGGGGGAACCCCCAAACTCCAGGATATAGAATCAAATTGATGTTGGGGATAAAGCAACGGGAACTGATGAGGTATCTGGGGTCTACAGACATCAGAGATTCAGCAGAATGGTGCGGTTATTAACTGTATGGGGAACACAAGAGGAGGACACGTTCTGGTGGTCAGAGGGAGGGTGAACGATGTATGGAGAACTTCTGACCTTCTTTCATTTCCTGTTCTAATTCTTATGCTGTTGGACTGGAAGCAAAGTGAGAGTTTACTAAGCTAGCCAACCTTAGTATTCTTCAGATAAGACCTTTTCCAACTTTGTTTCAGAACATTAGCTATTATAGAGTCAAGCTGACCACTCTTTGGAAAAGTTCAGATTTTTCCTATTTTCATTAGATTGAAAGATTGTCAGAACTTTAACATGTAGATTCTGCACTTGAGTTAGACACCAATTTTATAACTGCAAATAAGAAGTCTCTATATTCAATTGCTTTTTTGCCCAACACACTTAATAAGGCTTCTAGGTTCATTATACAAGCTTATTAGCCGGAGACATATATGGTTGATTTCTGCCCTTCACACACACTAGAGAAGAACTTAGCCATGAACAAATGTTAGTGCCGGCAGACATTAGCCATCTAACTTTACTCTGCTGAGTAGTTTCAATATATTGGATTACTTCACTTCTGCATTGTGTTTAGGGTAGATGAAAAGTCCATTTGAATATTACTATATTTTTACTTTTAAAATTACTTCAGGTTGTAGAAAATCTAGACAGGTATATATTATTCGAAAGGGGAAAGAAAACAATAAAATCACCAGCTAGATATAAATATACAACCACTCGATGTGCTCTTTTTAGATTTCACTTAGATTTTTATAGTTTCTTTGATATTTTAAAAATCTGAATATGTTACTCCTGTTTAGGCAGCATCTTTTTTGGAAATCCTGAAGCCCTTTTCTCCCTGAGTTGCTTGAGCTGACGATGGCCTAGCCCCTTGTGCTTCCTGGTGTTGTGAGATCTGCCAGCGCTTTCAAGCGAGGTGTTTCCCCAGCTCTTCAGCTCCTTCAGTGGGGGACCTTTTATTCAGAGTCAAGAAGAGGGCCTGGCAAGGGGTAAAGCTCAGAAGGTGTTTGTCAGATGGATAAATTCTATCAATAGATAAATTAATCCTCTTCATAAAAAAGCCGAGGAGTCTTTGCCAGTGGTGAATGTCAAGCTACAACTTGCTCCACTTCTGTTCCAGCCACGAGCTTTCTCCAAATCACAGACCTTCAGCTCTTTAGGTGGTTGACTGACTTGACTCAGTTCCTTCTGGTTCCCCATCACTCACCCTCTGCAGCTGCAATAGAATGTGGATTGTCTATGACCAGGCAATCCTGCTACCAGTCTGCTTCCAGCTGCTTCTCCAATTTGCCTTGTGTTTGCTTTTCAAACACTTCAAGAGTCAGTCACATCCACTACAGTTGCCTGACATTTGAGGTCCCACCAGCTGACTCAGCTGAGAACCCAAGGTGCTATAGTTCTGAAGATAGGATATAAAGTGGACCCTCATGCAGCAGACACTACATCATAGGATTCTAAGCTGTTTGTCACTTATATCTTTTGGTATTTGAAAAATTGGTGTTGCACTAGTGAAGAAATCTTTTTGTCTGTCGGATGCCTAAAATAATATGATAATGAGTCTACTCTATGTTTTGGTGAATATATAACAAAGTACTGAATGGCTTATTTCATCAATCAGATAGAATCAGTCTATCAATTCAAATTGACAATGAAACAGGAAAAATAAGAAGCAAGAGGGAGTGGACAGGGTAAATAAAGGACCGTAAGTCTTCAAAATGAAAACAGAATAAGATAAAATGAAATAAAAGAGGAGCTTCCCTTTTTATTACTTATGGCAGGCAGGAGACATAAACTGTCAGGGAACCTACAATAACTGACTGAAGTTGGGTGGGTGGTGCACACTTACAGTTCTAGCCCTGAGATAGGAGGATGGCAAGTTTGAGCCCAGCCTGGGCAACCTAGTGATTTAGCAAGACACTGTCTCAAAACAAGGGTTGAGAATAACTCAGTGGAACCTAGAAGGCTCTGGGTTCAACCCCTAGCACCATATAAAACAAAACAAAACAAAACAAAACAAAACAAAACAAAACAAAACAAGACCATACTGAACATTAGCAACTATAGTAAGCTGCAAGATGGGATCTTTATCTTTACCTTTCTGGCAGTTTCAGAGGTGAAAGCAAGCTGGAGTTGGAAGGCAGAACCCAGGAAACCCAGGTCTGTACCACGGGCACACAGGAGTAGGGATTCCAGAGCAAGGGAAACGGAGTTTGATCCCACTGTGACTCCACTGACTTCATATATTTGCCAAATAAGTGACAAAATGTTATTTATGTATTTGAAAACCTTTTCTCCTCTTTCACTTGCCTTTAATTAAATGCAGCTTATATTTTTTTCTTTAAAAATCAGATTTGTAAGACTAGAAATATGTGCATTTCTGGAAGATAGGATCATGGATAATTTTCACTTTGAATTTCAAATACTGTGTATAGCTAAGCTTTTTTCATACTGAAGTTTTTTTTTTTTAATTACTGTGAACATGGAAAACAATATTTCTGTCTGGATAGAGTAATAGCAAAGAAATATCATGAAGATGAATGATGCATTCTGTTTGCATTTTCCGTCTTGGATTAAAATAATCCAGGAAGATTGGGAACTTCCCAGATGAATATGTGTTATGATTTATGTAGTCATTGGGGGGAACTTCTACAGATTGAGACTTGACTCATGAGTCACTGGGATTATGTGTTTTAGTACTGATGGGATTATCGGTCTGAGTAGGGCTGGGACTATGGGTATGGTCTAGGGCGGATATCCTAAGGTAGAGAGCTTGATAAGAGTATAAAGAGAGATAGAGAGACAGACTACAGCTGTTGCTGCTGCTCTGCTGCCATGTTTGGTTGGCTGCCTCTGCCACCATTTTGCTGCTGTTCTGCCGCCATGGACCGGATACTCTCTGTCCTGCTCCACTCAGCCTTGGGCCAGCTGAATATGGACTGAAACCTCCAGTAACTGTGAGCTAATAAGCCTTTCCTTCCTTCTTTTTGAGTGTCAGATATTTGCCCCAGCAATGAGTAAAAAGTAACTAACACAGAATTTAACTAAGACAGAATTTGGTATCAAAAGTGGGGTCATTGCTGTGACTATACCTGACAATGTGGATTACAAGCTTTTGGGAATGGCTTATGGGAAGAGATAGGAAAGGTTCAGAGATGTCAGCTAAAAACAGAGCACTAGAATGGCTTCAGCTGTTCAGCTTGGGCGATTCTGGTCAGAGCTTAGGCCAGGTGACTGACAGAAGGCCTGCCTGTAAAGACCAGGCTGAGGAGGTTTCTGCTGAGAAAAAGAACAGCATTGGTCATTGAACTCGAGATGATTTGTGCTATAGATTGGTTGAAAGTCTGTCAGAATTTTGCTCATGCCCAGAGACTTTGCCTAAGACTGAGATTAAGCATGGTGGACTGATTAATCTTTCAAGAGATATTTCAAAGCAGCAAACTACTGGGGCGGTGGTGTGGTTGCTATTGGTTGCTTTTAGCCAGATTTATGTTGAAAATCAAGAGCAAAGAGGCAAGCAGGATGATTTAAAATATAAGTTTGGCCAGAAAGGAAGCACCAGGAAAGCTGTAGACTGCAAAGATGGAGCTAAAAGGATCTCCATTGCTGGGAAAGAACCAGAGAATCAAAAGGAAGGCCTGAGGGCATCACAAGAGGCTGCAGCTCTCTACCCTTTGCAACCTCAAAATTCCAAGGGAGAGAGGCTTTGCCTTGAGAAGAAAGCCTCCGAGACCCAAGTACCAGAATGGCGGCAGCGGCCAAACCAGGTTCCAAAATGGCGCCCTCATGGAGAATATGTTTTTCAGAATCAGGGTCAGAGTCCTCAGCGATCCAGGCCCTCGACCCCTTCAGCCAAGAGAGAAGGAAGCCCAGCTACTGCTCCAGCTGGCAGCAACCCTGGGGATTATCCACATAGGCATATGCAGAATGTGGGAATTCTGAGGTTAAGAAGGCTTCCACCTCGATTTCAGAAGAAGGCCTGGGAGGCCCGGCAGTGTGCCCCTGAGAGGGAAGTGTGTAAAGCTGGGTGTGAGAAGCCTATTCAGTGGGAACTCCAGAAGTTTGGAAAAGCCAGGAGCATGGATCGTGCAAAGAGGGAGCAAAGCCAGCCTAAAAAAGAAGCCATGGAAACTACCACCAAGAGTTCCATAGGAGTGGAGCTGCATGGAGCTCACAACTCAGTGCAGACTATTTCAGTTGTTCCAGTTCGAACTATGGGATTTAATGTTTACCCTGATGGATTTTGGACACGTGTTGGTCCCATTATTTTGTATTACCCTGCTGTTTGCAACTTTTGGAATGCTAATGTTTATTTATGCCTTTGAATGTTGGACATGTTTAAGTTTTCTATTGTACAGGGGCTCACAGATGAGAGTTTGCCTTGGATCTTGGAGGAGACTCGGGATTTGGACTTTTCAGCCGTGCTGAAACTATTGGGACTTTGGCAACTTTTCCAGATGGACTAAAATGTCTTTTGTAAAAAGGGATATGTATGAGACTTTGGGGGTCCAGGGTGGAATGTTATAGTTTATATCTAGTTGTCCCCCAAAAGCCTCATACAATCATGGGGCGTGGCTTCTATAGATTGAGACTTGACTCATGACTCACTGGGATTATGTGTTTTAGTACTGATGGGATTATTGGTCTGAGTAGGGCTGGGACTACGAGTGTGGTCTATGGCAGATATCCTAAGGTAGAGAGCTTGATAGGAATATAAAGAGAGTTAGAGAGACAGACTAGAGCTGTTGCTGTTGCTCTGCTGCCATGTTTGGTTGGCTGCTTCTGTGACCATTTTGCTGCTTTTCTGCCACCATGAACTGGATGCTCTCTGTCCTGCTCCACTCAGCCTTGGAGCTGGCTGAATATGGACTGAAACCTCCAGTAACTGTGAGCTAATAAACCTTTCCTTCCTTCATTTTGAGTGTCGGGTATTTGTCCCAGCAATGAGTAAAAAGTAACTAATACAGAATTTAACTAAGACAATATGTGTTTAACATTTTAATTTATCCCCAAATATGTATTAGGATCCATACACCCTGGAAACTGGGGAGGCATTTCATGTTGACCGCTCATTTTAGATAAAACCATGGCAGCTCCCACTCTGATAACACCATTCCTTTTGATGGGCAGCAGCAGAAGAAACTTGGGTCTCCTTTCATGAATTCAGTCCTTGGTCTTCCCAGTGGCTTAGTGGCTGCTGCTGCTGGACGTGGTGCTCTCTATTGTTTTCTAGTTTGAGAAACCAGATGACAAAGAGCTTTTAATTTGTCAAGTCATCAGAGATGTACATTATTATTAGTTCAAGAGTATGCATGGATTTTTGAAAAAAATGTCACTGAGATTAAAATAACAGGAAACCGGAGATGGAAGCATTAGAAAGGGGCAGACTTGGGCAGCTGCTTGTGCCTACATTGCTGAGGAGGACATCCTGGAGGTAAGGGTTATTTAAGAGTATGGGGGAGAGGCAAACAAACATCAGGACTAAATAAATATTATGAAGAGACAGTAAAAGTTAGTGTTCTGTCACTCGGTTCTGTCACTATACAAGTTACAACTTCTAGATTTATAATAAATGAGGGTTCTATCTGCATCCTCATGTGAAGTTAACTAAGACAAAGCCTTCAGGTGCACACCTAGAAGCCATTTATAATACACATTGTCTGTTGCATACAGATGGCTTAGTGTATTTAAAGCAGTGCTCTTGCAGCTCAAGTGAAATTACTCTTGAAATTTGACAAAGGATCTTTTGCCATGTTGAGAAGTGAATTTACCTGCCATGTTGTGTGGCTAATGACAGAAAACATGATTTTAGGCTATAAGAACTTAAAAATCTCCCCTATGACTTCTACAGAAGCTGCTTCTGGCAAATATTACTAAGCTGTCAGTTGCTTCCCTAAAAATTAGAAATACATAGCAAATGTATGTTTGCTAGAACACGTCTGTTTCTATAAAGATACAATGGTTCCCTGAGAAACAGTCAGTTGGGAAATTGATTTCAGTTAAGGGAAAAGTCTCTGTGGGGCTATGAAATAGAATTACAAAGACCATAAGAGCAGCGTTGTATTCTTCCTTGGCTACTTGGTTCAGATCTGTGATTTTTCCTTAACTAATTTTGACCTACAGGCCTGATTATCTTACGGCACATAATAGGCTATGCAACAACTGTTTTAGTCTTCTCATTTATGTAGGATGAAGCTGAACATATGGCAAACTATACTGTTACAGAGGAATCTGGATGGAAGGCTCCCTCCTCTGAGTGTTATTTTCAGTCCCATCGTCCTGGCCTATAGCAGACAGCCAGCTACCCGGTGGAGGAGGCGAGAGCCCCTGGCAGACGTGGACACTCCTGCAAACGCCTTAGTGGCCACTTAAAACTAGAGGACATTTACTGGATATGTTTCACAGTAAACATTTAAGGGGACAAAAGTTTGATTAGAAATTTGCTCCTGGGTGTCTCCAACTTACCACACAGAATCCGGAGCCATCAGAGCATTCCTTGGAGTTACTGTTACAGTCACAAGGCAAGCATTCTCCTGAGAAGGCACGAAAGAACCCAGAAGCACATTTCTGCAACAGACATAGAAAGAACAGTTTAAATATTGAAAAGACACATTGTGACCAGAAATTTGTGAGAGAAGTAAAAGATAATTATTAAACTAAATATATTATTTGCAAAGCCTGCTAAAATAAACTAATTATTATCATTCAGTAAAAATGATGTGTATGAACTTTTCTTTCACTCTGCAGAAGAGGAACACTCTTGATATTTACATCATTATAAGGAACAATAAGGGTTTTAGGTTGAGAGAGAGGAGACAGACAAACAGACAGCAGACAGACAGTAGAAACACACACACAGAGAGAGAGAGAGAGAGAGAAACAGAGAGGGAGATTTCCCATGTCTCTTTTTATTTATTTATTTATTTATTTATTTATTTATTTATTTATTTATTTATTTATTTTTGTCTTTTTGAGACAGGGTCTCGCTATGCAGTTGAGGCTGGTCCTGAGCTCACTTTTGTAGCCCAGGCTGGTCTCGAACTCGCACCAATCGTCCTGCCTCAGCCTCGAGAGTGCTGGGGTTACAGGCGTGCACCACCAAGCCTGGCTCCCATGTCTCTTTTCAAAACAAAACGACTATTGAATATTTGTCAAGGTGACAATAAAGATCTTTGGTTTCAGAAGCTGGCAAGGGAATAACAACTAAGAACTCTGTCATGATAAGAGCTATTAAAAAAACTGTTCAGAGTTTAACTTTTTAAAGGAAAAAGTAATTTTAAGTTAATAAGTTCTTATATTTGTCAAGCCCTGTGGAGGGGGCTAATCATATATTTAATTTATTTTCATAACTGTAAGGAACATATTATTTTCTTTCATTCTGGTAATGAAATAATGAAACCCAGAGAAATGAAGTGGCTTGTGGGGATGGCAAGCCACTGCCAGGCACAGCTGCCCTGCATGACAATAAGCTGCCCTCCAGTGTGTCAATAATGCTTCCTTCACGCGAGAACACAGTGAGTCAGCTCATTTATTCAGTTGGGCTTGTGGCTCCGCATCTGGTGTTCACGATGATGTCTTCGTGATGGAGGACAGAAATGGCACCGTAGGACTAGAAGGTCACTCCCTGCTCTGCAGACTGGCTTACATGTAAAGAATTTCAGACTGAAAAGAATCTGGTTCCCACAGACTTACAGAGCATGAAATTCATAACCCCTATGGCTCATTGTAAGTTGTATTGTCCTGGGTAGGAGGAAATTTTTCATTATACCTGGCTGAAGTCCTTCTGATTGCCATGCAAACCCATTTTCTCTCACCCTTTTTCTCTACGAAGAAAGAGTAACTAGATAACATTTATGATATAAAAAGCACCATCAGTTTGAGCTGTAACACTGAAATCCAATATTTTAATTTGAAAGACATTGAACATTTGTCCATAAGAAGAAGGTAACAGAATGTCACTTGTGGAACTAAGAAAAAGAAGGCTGAGTAGGCCCAATTTATAATTTGGAGTGAGGAGTTTAGGGTTGAGAGTAAGCCTCATTTGCAGTTTTCCTGGGAAGAAATGGCATTACAATTGCAGCAGGAAGCATTTAATTCAGATTCTTTAATTTCACATATATCTGGCTGTTGTTATGAAGTAAAATGTACATTTTTTATTGTGATTTAAGAGAAATACGTAGTTTCTCTTCCTAGACATTCATATGCAGATATGGATGTATAGATAGGTAGACAAAGATAGAGAGCTGTACGGGCATCTCAGCTACTCTTCTCTCCTTGCTGGGACAAATACCCGACACTCAAGATGAAGGAAGGAAAGGTTTATTTAGCTCACAGTTACTGGAGGTTTCAGTCCACACTCAGCTGGCTCCAAGGCAGAACAGCACAAGGCAGAGAGCAACCTTTCATGATGAGGCTAAGAGTAGAAACCAAAAGAAGAGGCCTTGGCTCAGTCAGCCAGCTAGCCTCTCTCCTGCCTTACATTGTAATGCAAATTACCTGCCCCAGAGCAGGTGCAGCATCCACACTCACAATAATCAATCACAAACTTCAGAAGCTACATGAGCCTTTGCAGTGGACAACTAGACACAAACCATACATCTAAAGTTATGTACACATAGCTTTGTACCTCAGGAAAAGATTAAGCAATAAGTAACTTTCCTAGATGTAGTGTACCTTAAATTTCTGTTTTATTTAAAGATATATCTTGGTCATGATCCATAAAATTGATCTGATGATCCATGAGTACATTGTGGTGTGCAATTTGGGGGGTTCTAAATAGTGTCTAAGAGTGGCCTTAATATGAATTATCTTGGTAGGTTCAAACATGCTGGTTTCCAAGCTTTCTGATGTATTATAGTCCTTTGGGGCACTCCTGATTTAGTACTTTTGAGGATGAATCCAAGAAATGTGTAGATTAGGGGGCCAGAGAGATAGCTCAGCAGACTAAGTGCCTGCTTAGGCAAGCACAGGGAGCAGGGTTTGATTTCCAGCATTCATCATGCCATGCTAGTTCCGACCCCAGTTGCGCTGAGCTGGCTACCTAAGACTGGGCAGGGTGGTGCACACCTGTAATCCCAGCACTGGAGAGGCTGAAAAACAGGAGGATCACTATCATTCTGAGCTGCACAGTGAGACCCTGTATCTAATATCAAACACATTTTTAAAAAAGAGACCTGTAGGTTGATAATAATTTTTGTATTTTATTTATTTATTTATTTGTATTTTTAAAATTTCTTGTATTTTAAAAGAGCTTTGATTACAGAAAAATGTAAAAATCCTCCATTTTTAAAAATAAAGCACCCCATAAAGATTTTTATATTTGACCAGGTTTGGAAAGCATTCTTCATAGTGCCTTGTGTTTATTAGCTGCATGATTAACACTTGGCAATTTGAGTGGCTAGGGCCAGGGTAGCACATTTGAGAAACAGTAAAAACCCCTGGCACACAGTGCTAACCTACCCATTGCTCTCTCTAGGCCTGGATCAATCTGAAGAAGTCCAGTAGCCAGGGCCAAGATTGGCCTGAGTTCAAGATGAAATCTTTATGTTGTGCCAACCGGAGGAGGAGACTGCACTCTTGGTCTATCATTATCCAATTATCTACTCCCCTTGCATGAAGGATGACTTGGCTGTAGTCTCATACTGTGAGAAATGGGAAGAAAAGGGAGGTAGTCTCTTCTGAGTAACCTTGGCTTTTTGCCTAGAGAGCAGGCGTGGAGAAGGAAAATTCCTTTCTTGCTTGGTTGTGTCCACCTGAAAGATTTATATCTTTCAATTCTTCTATCCAGAGAAGAAGCAACATGCAGGCTAATGAAAGTTCTAATATCACCAGTCGAACCCGTGTACTGGATACCGTGGCCTTGTGCTAGAGAAGATTCTTGGAATACAAGCATTCCAGAGAAGTTCAGTTATCCTGAAGGAAGACTGATTTCAATTTATAGTTGTTTTCTTTTCTTTTCTCGAT
>PVJA010034380.1:0-22451 GCA_004027025.1 Myocastor coypus | reverse complement strand
TTTTCAATAAACTAATAGAAATTAGTTGTATAATTATCTTAGCTATCTTGATACATATATTTCTTCTCCTTTTCCCTTTCTTCTCTCCTTTCCCCATCCCAGTTTTTCTCTTCTTTTGAGCAGTTCTTTCTCTTTCACAATATCTATTGTACATTTTGGTTCTTATTTATTCTTTCAGCTTCTTACACTATAGGCACCAACATTTACACATGCAACTCTGATTTATTTCATTCATGTGTATGGTCTCAGGTTTCTTTTATTTATTTACAAAAACCTAGAATTTACTATTTATAGCTATGTAATAATCCATTGTATAGAAACATCTTTTTTATTCATTCCTCAGTTGATGGGCATTGAGTTGTTTTCAAGATTTAGCTATTACAAACTTTAATGCTATAAACAAATTGTGGACAGTTATTGCAGTGGTATTTTTTTTTTTTTTCCTTCTGGGAAAGTCACCAGTCAGGGAACAACTGCGTTGCATGGGAATTCTAATTCTAGTTTATTGAGGAATGTGTAAACTGATTTCTATAGTGTTTTACACTTCTACCTTTCTCTGCACAGCCCCATCAGCATCTGTTGTGGGTTGATTTCTTGAGAAACTGCGGCACACATAGAATAAAATGTTGTATCTTTTACACTCTTAGAGAGCACAATTGTACACAGCACAGAAGGACCTTACCATCTTTCTTTAATAACTGAAGAATGCTGCTCCGTTCATCAACTATATCTTCTCCATGTGGAATTCTATCTTGTATGTTCTTTGTAGCACTCAATGAAGCCATGTTGTTCACTCAGTGGTATCAGTCAGTTTATAAACATTTCATTGAGATGTCCACTAGAGATAGTCATATGCCAGAAAAATGTGTTTGCAAGTGCAATGCTTAAGCAATAGAGAAGTATGTATCATAGCACAGGAGACTAATTACTCATAATACTGTACCGAAAAATCACACAAGACTTAATCACCTGTGTCTGATAAAGGCTATTTAAGTTTGTTTTATAACATTCAAATAGATATTCCTATGTTATTTTGAAAAAAATGAAGTCAAATGAGCAGAGACTAGAGCATCATGTAACAAGAGTTATTGAGTGCTTAGAAATATAAGTGGAACATATTATACTAAAGTATAAAATACCTGGAGTTGATATTGGTAAAGTTTGATTAAGGAATCACATATGTAAAAAGTATAAAACTAATTTGACATGGTAGTGCTTTGTAGGAAAATAGATCTTCACAACTTGTCAAAGCTGAAAGAGGATGGACTAAACTATCTGTGGGCATACGTCAGAGGACTGGAGAAGTTGATGGCTAATGTCAAACACAACAGAAATTATTAAGCTTCCCTGAACAACAGTTCAACAAGAAACTAGAAGTTTAGGAAAGTGTACAGGCTAGAATTCTTAGCAGCCTTAGAATATAATGTACCCTCTTTTGCAGTCTCAGGAACCACAAGCATCTGTCAGCTTTCTTCATTGCACTATGGAGTTATATTCCACTGTAAAGTAAACAGTCACAGCACTGCCATGGCAGTGAAGAATGTGCTGATGGAGTAAACTAGCATCCCTGGGAAGTATAGATTGCCATCCGATGGCAATCTACAATTGGCTGGGAATGGTGAGTGTATTAATGGCTTCATTTCTATCTAAGAGACCCCACCTACACTACTACATATTAGGCATCAGTTAATTAACGGAAGCAAGAATGCTGTGATTATTTGATGCCCTGCATGTCATGAGGACCCTGACTCCAGAATATACAGAGACAGCCACTGAGACTGGGCAGGGTGGTGTGTACCTATAATATCAGTGCTTGGGAGGCTGAAAACAGAAGAATCACTACAAGTCTGACCTGTGTATTGAGACCCTGTTAACCCTGTACTAAACACATTCTTTTCAAAAAGGAATTCTGTGATTACTATAATGAGCATTAAGATTGAACAGGTAAACACTACTAGCCAGAGTTTGTGGAGCGCTAATAGCAGAAGCCAGGGGATATTGCTCTGCTAACTCCATATTCAAGGAGGCAGAATGATCAGATATAGTGAAAGACTATTGAATATAAATTTCTAAGATGATACAAGTACCCAGATACCCAAATGTGTTCCCATGAGTCTCTTGATGAATTGGAAAATATGGAATTCTGAGAAATGAAAGGTATCACAATTTATATTTTTTTCTAACAATTTATTTAGTTTACTCTAACTCTAGTTTACTCTAAGTGGACTTTATAGAATAAATGAATGGAATCGCTTCCAGGTTCAGTTCTTAAATGTGGGATAAGAACTAATACAATATAAAGGAAGAGTCAGAACTTTTGTAACTGCTAGGTTCCATCTAACGTAAGTAAATAGCATTCATTATTCCTTGTTGGAGAAATTATGATCTGGTTTATAAATAAAAAATATATATGAAAATACTCCAATGCCAAAAAAGTGACAGCAGGACTGTATGAGTAAATTAATATGGTAAACTATAGTTAATAATTATGCCTACTTCAAAGCATTACTGGGTCAACATGGACAAATTAAACTTTAGAGAAAGTTTATGTGCTGAGGAGATGGCTCAGCAGCATAGCACCAGCCGGGCAAGCATAAAGTCCTGAGTTCAAACCCTGGCGCTGACAAAAAAAAAAAAAAAAGTTTAAAAAAGAATGGTTGATAACTATAAAGGAGGTAAAACACTGGTATGCTATAGTCGTCATTACTGTAAGTTAGCTAAGACCTATTACACTCAAATGCTAAGGGCACTGAATGCTTTGCAAAGGACTGCATATAATTTCTTGCAGGTTGCATTCAGCTTCAGACTTTCGCACCAAGAAAGCAGCTGCAGTTCAGAAACTTAATAATGATTCTCTGTTTGGCATACATGTTTCAACAAAAGGGGATGATTTTTTAAGCTTTTCTGGTAAAGGAAATTCAGGTGAAAAAATGAGGAGAATGAAGAAAAACAATGAGTACGATGCATTCCCAAAGTATCTCAAGTTCCTCTAGGAAGATGTTCCCAAAACTGTATGAAAAAGAAACAGTGATGGCTGCAGTATTAACTGTGGTGTGTCCTGCACTGTGAGCAGTGTGTACTGCTCATAACAGAAAACAGAAAATAGATCTTTCCTTTAACAGAGCCGATTTCTTTATTGTGAATCACTCTCTGGTATTTTTAGGTAAGAGAATGGAAATTGGGTTCTTTCAAATATTTCAAAAGGCCTTTTTGACAAGAAGTTGTCATGAAACTAGCTGTGATTATAGAGAATTCGGACAGAGTAATATATTGTTAATTTTTTGACTTATGATTTGCCTTCTGATATAAAATCACTAGTAGAATCTCATCAATTGTCATAGATTTCATATGAAATTAAGATGAATCCCTCAGGATTTTTTAATAGAATGTATCTTAAAATTAGATGCTGTCGCCGGGCGTGGTGGCTCACGCCTGTAATCCCAGTACTCGGGAGGCTGAGGCAGGCGGATTGGTGCGAGTTCGAGACCAGCCTGGGCTACAAAAGTGAGCTCAGGACTAGCCTCAACTGCATAGCGAGACCCTGTCTCAAAAAGACAAAAAAAAAAAAAAATTAGATGCTGTCTTATTTATTCTTTTCTCATTGCTGGTATGAATACCTGACACCCAAAATGAAGGAAGGAAAGGTTTATATAGCTCACAGTTACCGGAGGTTTCAGTCCATACTCAGCCAGCTCCAAGGCAGACTGGCATATGGCAGGGAACAGCAGTTCTCTGTAGCAGAACAGCAACAACAGCAACATGCCAACAATGGCAACAGTAGAGGCAACAGAAAAATCTGTTTCCATCTCTCTTCTATTACTTTCAGGCTGTCTGCCTCAAGATATCAACCTTGGACCACACCCATAATCCCAGCCATACTCAGATCCATAATCCAACCCTTGGATCATCCATAACGTCAGTGGATCATGATTTAATCTCAAACTCTAGAGGTCCACACCCCATGAGTGAATGGAGTTTTGGGGGACAAATAGACACAAACCATAATAGATACAACATTGTTTTGGACAAATTCTCTGCTGCATTGATGGAAATATTGGAGCATTGAGCTAGAAATGTGATGTCCTTCTGTCATCTGGAATTATTAGGTAGATGTGATATACAGGAGAAGTGCTGTTTGTGACAAATCTGACAAATTTGGTCTTTTCATTGCAAAAGAGTTTTGGTCATTGTAAAGGAAAACATTCATAATAAAACTAAACTGTAGGTAGCCTGACTAACCAAGAGTTCAGACCATTCTCGTTCAATAATGTTCTCTTTCTTAAGTAGCTACCCTTTAGCTCTTCCAAGTCATACTGATTTTTCTGGCTATAACTAGTGTTCGTATCATAATTATCATTTTCAATCTTTGCTGTCCCTTGTTTGAGTTACTGATTCATCTCCAAAGTCTTGATTTCACATAACAAGACTACACAGTTGGCAAAGCCAAGATGTAACTGAGTGTTTGTCTGAGAGCATGAGTGCTCCGTTCTGCCTGTGGTTCTGTTTTCTGGCATATGTTGGAAACTTGCCTGGAAAAATGAAGACAGTGTGCACCATGAAGCAGAAAACAACAGGAAGAGAGGAGAGAGAGAGAGAAAAAAAAAAAGGTGAAAGCCTTAGTTACAAGTGTGCTGAGGCCAAGTTTTTATCTTGCCTTTCCTTAAATTATGTTTTCTTAGGGAAAGTCTTTTCCTCATTTGCTATAATTAAGCCTTTCTAAGTTATTACTTCCTGCTTATATCCAGTATATCTTCTATCTGTAATTTCAAGTTATAAAGGCATTATTTTCTAGTATGTAAATCTATCATAAACTTTTATAATACCAATCCTTAAAATTACACCCTAAAATTCCTACCATAATTTCTGTTACTAATAAGTTCATGTAGCCATATCAGACAATTATTTCTAATGAAGCAAAATATTAGATATAAATACATGTTCATATTACTTAAAGTAAAACAAATTTTAAGTATTATATCTTGCTCAAAATATTTATCAAGGGAGAATTTAAAGAATAGTATTTATTACATAAAATTACAATATAAATAATTACAAAACATTTTTAAAAATCGTCAATGTCTAGAAGGTTATTTACATATTAGATATATTCAAAAGCATATGAAAATGTCAAAATACTTTAATCAGTCTAAACAATAGTTAAAACAATTGATTAGTATACTTTCTTATTCACTCGTTTGCAAAGTTCCTTTATAAGAAAACTTACAAATATCTTTATAAGCCTGGAAAAATAAAAGATATGAAAGATTTACATAAAGAAAACCCAAAATTTTCCAAAAATTTAACTCGAAATGATAGCAATGAACACATATAAAATGAAAAATTAAACTGTGAAAAGTTTAGTGACTTAGTAGATAATAGCAACAAGATAGATTGGTAGCAAGCCAAGAATGAAACAGCATTACTAGGAATGTGCGGTGGGACTTCCTACAGAGTTGTTTCTGCCAGGCAGCCAGAGTCACCCCTGCCTACACTCTGGCTAGTTCTGCCCATGTCAAAGGCAACAAATAGAAAAGAAAACACTAAGTCACTACTTGCCTATTAAAAGAATGTCAGGAAAATGCCATTAGGAAGGCACGCTTTGTTTTGGGAAACTATTGGTAATGTTGACCACATCATCTTTGCTCTTTGTAAGATGCAAATCAAGCCAGAGAAAATATTCAAAGTATTAGAGATTTTTTAAAAACTGACAAATTCTCAGTTTAGGACAAATACATTAGAAAAAGAACTTGGCTTATCTTGCGTCTGTAAGAATCAAATTGCTTAAAAAAATGAAGAATGTTGACTAAAAGTTTAATGGAGCACCTAAAGGTCATACTTGTTAAAATTTAAACATTGAAGTGCTAATGCTAGCACATTCTATCACGCTGATCAAGTTTGTTATACAGGGCAACATACTATAAAAGAAAAATTGGAAGTATAATAAAACCTTAAAACATCTGACTAAATATCAATTCATGAACTGAGTAGCATCAAAATGAGGTTACTATCCTGATAACAATGCATTATAGGCAAGTAAATTGTAGTAATTTTATGATAAATGATAATTATACAAATATTTTACAGGCACTCCAGGTACCTCCTAATGTAGAAGAAAGGATGATATACACGATGCCGACAAAGCCTCGATCCACAGCAGAGCTTAATTGATGTATGAGCATTCATGGCCACTGTGAAGGGAAAGCAATACCATTATCTATCCATAGGAAGGATGTCAGCAGAACAGTGCTGCTGGAAGCTGGGAAAGCTCAAATGTACAAACCTGATTCTTTCTTACTTCCTATTTAAAATATCTAGATGGCTGTTGCAAGCTAGAGGGCAAGAGAGCCTGTGTCAAAGTGTAGAAAGACACATAGATGTTTACTATCACTACTACAGGGCTGTGAAGAACAGAGACCAATACTTTTCCTATGGATCTACCTGTTCTACTACACAATGATCAATTCCCATCTTCTATATAAATTCAAGCCAGTCACGTTGGAGAACCCAAGAATGGTGTTGCATCTGACTAATCTAATATTGCTGCATGTTTCTTTTCCTCTTTTTTACTTTTGTTGATGGATTCATTGTCACGTAATGACTCCTAACTATGTTGGCTTTAAATGACGGTAGTCTTATTGATATTTGAGCCTAGGAATTATAAAATATCCCCGTACTGTAGTGTTGGAAGTTTATGTAATGGTCTAGAGAAATAATTTTATGTGTCGCTAGGACAAAATACCCAGATCGTGAACCCTTAGCAAATATGGGTTGTGAGTATGAAAATGTGAAAAATCTTAATATTTCCAACATTTCACAAAAAAATGAAAAGCAAGTAGATGCAGCATTCCCATGAAATTTAAAAAGAAGCTGAGCATGGTACCTGTAATGAAGCACTGAGCAGCTTGAGCCACGAGGATCACTGAGCTCAAGACCAGCCTACTTGACACAGCATGCTCCAGTCTAAATAAATAAACAAATAAACAAATAAATAAGTAAGTGAAATATGAAGAAGAACTTTAAAAAAGTAAAACAAACAAAAAAAACACAGTGGTGACATAAGGTAGCTCAGGTTAACTAAGCTTTGTTCATGTGTTTTCTGCAGCAGAGAAGCTCTGTGGCTCTGACATTGTGACAATTACATTTTTATTGCAAGCTAAGTGAAATTTTGCCACAAACCAGGTATTGAGAAACATATGTTTCTTGGAACTACTTGTAATTAACTGGAGCATTAGGTGCAAGACGGATATGGTGCTTAGACTAGTCCACAAGCTTCTGAGACTAGCAATATATTAAAACTTTTTCACTTCTATTAATATCGCCACAACAATTAAATTAGAGTATCATTATAAATAAACAAATAGCGCCACAGACAAAGCTCAGTGGTCTAAGCATCTGCCTGGTCAAGTGCAAGGAACAGGTTCTACCCCAGGTACCACATGCCAGACTAGCACCACCCTGGATGATCAGGACCACCACTGAAATTGGGCATGAAAGTGCATGCCTGTAATCTCAGTGTGAAGGAGGCTCAAACAGGAGAACCACTACCAGTCTGTGGTGCATAGTGAGACCCTGTACCAAATACATAAAAAATTATAAATAAATAGATCAATACATATAAAATAATTTCCTAAAGATACATATATATATATATATATATATATATATATATATATATATATGTTTCATGTGCTTCAAAGCATATGGTTATCTATGATAATATGCAGATATTTACCTCTGTATCAAAAGTATATTATATCTTTGTTAATAAATGTAGCAATCTTTAAAACTAATATTTCTAAATATTTTTAAAAATAATAAGGTCATATTACACTTCTATTAAATTTTTAGATAGTTCTTTAAATATTCATACTCATATGTTTATGAAATAATGGTCAGCTTAACGTATGAACTCAGAGATGTGGACATGATGTGAATGAATTAAAATCTTCAGTTCCATTTCCAACATAGTCTTTGCTTCAGGTAAATCCCCATAATGTCCTTGACTGTTTCTATTCCTATCGGCATTGTCAAATTAGAATGCACACTAACCTTTGCCATGGAAGTCCACTTCTAGTTATTCTAATGCTTCTCTGGAAAAGTTCTGAAAAACTTGTCTAAGTGTCTATAGCCTCCAACAAACCATTTCCATAATCATCAGATGCATGTGCTCATATATACATACGTACCTTCACAGAGTTGCCCCACTGCTCAGGTACCAATTTATGTCATGTTTTCTATTACGAAAACAAAGATTCTGGCATATAAAATTTAAACAAGGAAAGCTTTATTTAGGATCAATGCTTTAAATAATTTTCTGTATGGCTAGTTGGTTCCAAGGCCAAAAGAACATAGTGAAAGGGTGAGGTAGAGAAAAACTGTTCTACTTATGGCATCCAGGAAACAAGAAACGATGGGACAAGAATATACCCTAGGAAAAAGAATATATCCCAGGAAAAAGAATATATCTTGGGAAAAAAAGAATATATCCTAGGAATGAGAACTTATCCTTAAGAAACAACAAGGTTACAAAGAGGAAGGAAGAACCTCATTTGGAGCTACTCAGAGAAATTCAACTAAAAATACAGGCCATTACAAGAAAAGGGAAGGATGCAAACCTTGAAATGAAAATCATTGTGAAATAAGAGAATCATAGATCGAGAAAAAACATAAAGGGCTGGAAACATGGCCATTTTGCTTCATTTAACTGATTTTGCTATCTTTCAATGGAATTTTTAATTCTCTGAATGTGTGTTTGAATCTAGTTCATGTACTGTACTGCTTTTTTTTTTTTTTTTTTCATTTGCTGCCTATTCAAACTTTTCAATGGGAAGAGAGATGCCAAGAAAAACAGGGTAAGGAAATAAGCTATGAAGGGACATAGAGAAAATCCTGGCTGAAGACTCTAGCCATAGGACTCCCTATTGGTCAGGATTAGCCTCATATTCAGCAAAAAAAATCTGTTTCAAGCATGTCAGTGTTACCTAGCAATTGAGGGCTTCGAGGAGGTACAGAGAAATTAAAAGATCAGAACATATGCCAGGCGTGGTGGCTCACACCTGTAATACCAGCACTCGGGAGGCTGAGGCAGGAGGATTGGTGTGAGTTTGAGACCAGCCTGGGCTACAAAAGTGAGCTCAAGGCCAGCCTCAACTGCATAGCGAGACCCTGTCTCAAAAAAGACAAAAAAAAAAAAAAAAAAAAAAAAAAAAAAAAAAAAAAAATAAAAAAAAGAAAAAAAAAAAAAAAAAAAAAAAAAAAAAAAAAAAAAAAAAAAAAAAAGATCAGAATATAAAGTAATTCAATTGAGGCTATGAAAAAAAAAATACAAAGAATCAATGAATTGAAGAGTTTGTTAACTCAGAGAATAACCTTTACCAAAAAAAGCAAAGAAATGAAAAAGATAAAATCACCACAGATTCTGTGGAAACTCAGAACATCATAAATGAATACTTTGAAAATATTAACCCACACACCATGGAAAATAGGAAGAAATGAACAGATTTCTAGATACATATAATATTTCTAGATACAAAACAGGAAGAAGAATATATAAAAAATTCGAATAACTCAATATTCATTAATGAAATTGAAAACGTAACTAAAACTCTATAGCAAAGTAAAGCTGATTTCCTGATGGATTCATTGTTGAGTTCTACAAGAAATTTGATGGGAGATTTAATGCCAATATTCCTCAAATTCTTTTTATTTTATTTTTATTTATTTATTTATTTATTTATTTATTTTTTTGATTTTTGAGACAGGGTCTCACTGTGTAGTTCAGGCTGGCTTTGAGCTCACTTTTGTATCCCAGGCTGGTCTCGAACTCACAACGATCCTCCTGCCTCAGCCTCCCGAGTGCTGGGATTACAAGCGTGAGCCACCACGCCTGGCTTCAAATTCTTTTTAAAAATTGAGAGGTAAACAATATACTCTTATTCATTCTTCTGGAAAGCAAGAATTACACTGATACTAAAACTAGAGAAATACCCAACCAAAAAGGAAAACTAGAGCACAGTCTCTTTAATTAACACAGATGGAAACAATATTTAGTAAAATATTAGACAACAAGATGTAGCACATAATCAAGATCATATACAATAACTAAATTGGATTCATACCTGGAATGTAGGTATGGTTCAACACATGCAGAAAATAAATACCCTCAGACCCAAATACAAAAAGTTCATAATCATCTCAACTGATGTAGTGAATGTTTTGACAAAAATCCAACAGTCATTTATGACAAAAATCCTACAAAAATGGGGGAAAATTATCCCTATATTAGTCTGATGCCATCTGTGACAAATCAACAGACAGCATCATACTAAATAGACAAACAATGAGAGCATTTATTCAGGAGTAAGACAAGGATTCCACTATCATCACTCCTATGCAATATCATTTGGGAAGTACTAAACAGCAATTAGAGAAAAACGAAAGGGATAGAGACAGAAAAGTAAGAGGTTAAGTTATTATTCACATGATACTCAACATAGAAGACCCTAAATACTCCAACAAAAGACTAAAATTCAATAATTAAGTTTAGCTGAGTGCCTGGATACAAAAAAATATCATAAAGAACCAAGACAAATAAAATATGTAACAATCAATCTAACAAAGGATGTTAAGATGTGTATATTGAAAATTATAGTGCTAGGAAAAAGGAGATCAAAAGGAAATTTAAAGTTAAAATATATTCCTCGCTCTTGGATAGGAAGATACAAAACAGTGAAAATGATAACACTCCTAAAATTGTTATGTAGGTTAAATTTAATCTCAATCAAAATACATTTAGCTTACCTCACATATCTAGAGAAAACATTCCCAAAATTCATCTGGAAACAAAAAATATCTACAATAGCAAAAGCAGTTGTGGAAAACAAAGGCAAAGAACATGGCCTCACAATCATGGACTTAAATTATACTGCAAACATACTGTGATAAAGGTACTATGAACACTATACTCATAGAAAAACTGACCTGCGAATCAGTGGAATGAATTAGAAAGGACACAACTGCAAACACACTCTGTCACCTTATCTTTGACAGAGGAGCCAAACATGTACTGTAAAGATAATCTTGTTAATAAATGGTGCTGAAAAACTGGCTCTCTTCATGTTAAATACTAAGACCAGACCCATGTCTATCATTATACATTAAATAGGAATCAAAGTGTGTCACAGATCTAAACACTAAATTTACTGTAAGAGAAATTAGGTGCAAATCTTTAAGACAGAAGTGTAGGGAGAAACTTCATTATCAAAATCCAAATTTCTCAGAAAATACTTCAAAGGTTGACAACTGGCATCTCATCTTAATAAAGTTTCTGAGCATTAAAAATAATCACCAACAAAGTGAAGAGACAACAGAAAGGGAAAACATTTTAACCAGTTGTCTTTCAGACAGAGGACTTATATCTAGTATATATAAAGCATAGGAAAAGAACCCGAATCCTAAATTCAAAGATTCAATAAAAAACGTGCAGTTGAGGTAAATACACACTTCTCATATGAAAAAGTGCTAGTGGAAAATTAATACATGAAAAGTATGCAATGCCATTGGTAATCTGACGAATAGAAATTAAAATAGTACTGAAATTCCATCTCGTTTCAGAAAGAATGACTCTTATCATGAAATCAACCAATAACCAATGCTGGGGATGTGGGGAAAAAAGAATCCCCCTCTATGATGTAGGAATGCAGCATTGGTAAACTACTGTGGAAATCACTATGGACATTTCCAAAAAATGTAGGATTGGAGGCTCCATTCAATCCAGCTATGCCCCTTTTTTTTCCAGGTATCATCTGAGAAGAATTAATCACATCATCCTACAGTGATATCTGTGTGCCCATTTTTATGAGAGCACAATTTTTTTATATTCATATACCTTTTCATTACTTTTAATAAGAAATAACAATGTGACATTTTCAAAAGCATGTTAGTAGTACATTTCAATATTTGATACAATTCATATTGTTGTCCTATTAGTTATACAGATCACAGGGTATAGATGTCATAAGTTTTCAAATCATTATAGACACAACCAAATTATTTTTCAGTGAACTAAGAGAAAGTAGTTGTATATATAATCCAATGTTTGATAATCACAGTAGGTTATTGGTAAAACTGGCAATGGTGAAAGCTGCTGATTTAAGCCATTTACAGCTCAGCATTCAAATCTAGCTTTTCATTTATGCCTTGTGGTTAAACTTTTCTGTGCGGTGGTTGAGGGAATTTTAAGCAAGACCTATATAGTAAAACATGTAACTTTTGTATCTCCAAAACTCAGTCAAATCCCCTTACAATTTACTTTGGAACCATGTACAGTGCTTTGTAGAACTGTTGTAGGTGTCAACCATCTGGATGAGTCACAGCCATTGCTTGACCAGTTTGCTCTCTGTGAAGGCCTGAGAGAGCATTTTCTATCTAGGTGACTCTCCTTAGGCACGCTATACATCTTCAATCCCTTTTCTCTGTAGTTCCATAATTTCCTTGAACAGAAAGTTTGGGAAACAACTGAGTTATAGGATATTACAGTATAGGTTATCTCTGTCCTGAGTCCTCACTGACCTTGAGGGGCTATGGCCAAAATATTGGTTATCCTTGTAGCCCTCCTTTTTCTCTGATTTTTGGTCTATAAATTTATATTCTTAACCCTCCAGAAGAAAAGCTTAGTGATATTATTACTCTACAACATAGGTACTTGAGCATAACATCACTGACTCTCTGAGTATCAAGCATCTTAGACTTAACTTGGCATTGGTATTTTCTTTCATTCATTGAAATTCTAATAAATCTGTATAGAATGTATGACAGGACAATTTCAAATAGCTAAATCTTGAAAAAGAAGTCCAAATGTCTACCAAACAAGACTGGATAAAAAAGATGTGGCATTTTTCTACAATTGAGTACTACTTAGCTATAAAGAAGGATGAACCCAGGTTTTTACAGATAAATGAATGCAACCAAATACCATACTCATAAGTAAAGTAAATCAGATTGACATATGTCAACAATGTATTGTCTCCCTGGTCTGAGAAATTAAAAATAATAAATACGTTATTAAATATCATTAAATGGGAAAAATTATACAAATGGAAAGAAGAACTTTCATAGGAATAAGAAGAAAGGAAGGATGGGAAAAGCGAAAAATCTCAGGCCAATTATACTATAAGTGGCTTGTCTTAAAAAATTTGTTTGGAAAAATTGTTGTGTCCATGTCCCACACTACAGTAACTACTTTAGAGATACTTATATGTGATGTTTTAGCTATTCTTATTCTATTATTTTGCTATAAGATGTGGTATTATCTTTTCTTACATGAAAATGCAATTCTTTACACCTAGATACATTTCCTTGCATGCATTTGTCACAGCGTCCACTTTTTAAAAAAAATACACACTTTTTATGATGGGATAAAAGAAACTAATACATCCCTCTGTGTCATACACACTAGTGATATTCTCTTCTGACCAGCTCACCTTTCTAAACACGTACAATTTATCCCATAACAGGATCAAAATTACATATATATTTTTTCACCTTACACAGAATTGTCTTGAATTATTTTCTCTGTAATATTTAGCTTGAAATCCATAAGCTAATATGATATCCTATTTTACAATAGTTCTTAATTAAAATTTACTAGATCTACATGCCTTGCCAGCCCCACCCCCAGGTGTGCTGACCTAGTGATGGAGTCCAGGTGTGGTGCTGCAAGCCGATAATCTTAGCACTAGAGAGGCAGAAATCAGGAGGATCACTACAAGTCTGAGCTGTATATTGAGTTCCTGTACACACACAAACACACATGAAACTTAAAACAAAATATTAAAATTTCCTAGATCCAGTATCAAATGAGTTTGATTGCATTGTGCCTAGAAGTACTCACTTTTATTTTCCCATACTCTTATAAATTGCTTTGTCTGCTCCAATTGAATTCTTTAACTTAATCATTCCAAAGTAGAAAACGAAACTTTATGGTGAGTGAAAACTAAGTTAGCACTTTAGAGTATACATTTACATTTATATTAACAATGTTAAAATCTTATTATAGTTCCTTTTCTATCACAAAAGAAAGTATATGATACCATTTCTTCACCTTGCACATAGCCCAGCACAACAACCCAAAAGTCTTTGCAATTCTTTTATTTTTTTATTTTTATTTTTATTTATTTATTTATTTATTTTTATTTTTATTTTTATTTTTATTTTTATTTTTTTTGAGACAGTGTCTCATTGTGCAGTTCAGGCTGTGCTTGAGCTCACTTTTGTAGCCCAGGCTGGTCTTGAACTCGAACTGATCCTCCTGCTTCAGCCTCCTGAGTGCTGGGATTACAGGTGTGTGCCACCACGCCTGGCTAGTCTTTGCAATTTAATGTGCTCATACTAAGTACATACTTGCAATTTGTCCATTTATTGAATTTCTATTTATTTGCAGTACTATGACAAACTGTGCTATGTAACTTCATGAGTTTTGAGTTATAGTCCAAGTTAAGGAATCAAAAGCAACTATTCAAATGATGATGATGATGATGAGTTTAGACAAAACACCTCTTCCTGTGTGGTAAACAATGAGCCTACGTATTAAACCTAACAATTGAAAAGGACTCAGTTCTCATCTAATTGTATTTTCAGCCAGAATCCTAGAAAAAACTGTTCTTACAAATTGAGGTATTGAAGTGATTTGATATTTGTTAAAATTTTGGTAGACGTCACAATCTAAACTTTTTATCTTTTCTTATTTTATTTTTTATAAAACATCTAAGATTTATCCCATAACAGGATCAAAATTATACACATAATCCCCCCTTATATTATAAAGTAAAAGATAATCATTGCACAAAAATAAGTTCTATATTTTTTCCAAATAAAGTACAAATGCCACCTTGAAATAGGAAAAAAATCTGAAGAAATTATTTCATTTCACAGGTTATACCCTGGCACTAAGAGTTTTATAGTAAACATTTTATCAAATCTATTTGAACTGAGCTTAAAGATTTATTCTAGGCTTATGATTATTGCAGACTAACTCTGGACAAAAGCTTCAAGGTAACATGACTTCTGATAAACATCACCGTATTCGTTTCCTGCAATGGCTGCCTGAGCTTTAGTCCCATCCACCTGAATGTACAAACTAATGTATATGTTAGTTTATCTCACATTTACTATCAATACTTAATTAATGACTATCTTCTACCTAGACAATGTTCTAAGAATATAAATATGCTCTAAAGTCACTAATAAACACTTACTTGTTTTTTGTAGTAGAACATTATTGTTCTAGAATTCTAAGTGAATATTGAAATTTTGTACCATGAATGCATCATAAATACTGAAGAAAGGAGATACATGTATCTTGATTTATAACGTGTGATAAGAAAGTATCATGAATATTCTGAAAACTCTTCAAGCAAAAGACATTGCCATCACCACTCTTTGTTCTTGCTTTGAACTCATTCATTCTATAATTTTCACCACCTCCCACAAAATTCCTGAAAGTCCTCTATCAGGTCTTTGGTTAAGGTGTCATGGCTACCTTGATGTTGTGAATAAATCCAAAGCCTTTGGCATTTCATGTTCTTATTAAATTTGGGGAAAAGGAAGATGTCCATGGCTCTAGATCAAGTGAATAAGGCGGGTGAAGAAATATGGTAACGTCTTCATGACATTTCTTTCCAGTGTATGACAGTAGTATTTACCACATTAACCAGACCTAATAAAGCCAGAAGGGGAACACCAAGAAATAGCATCGAAAGTGGAAAAAATCATGGAAGAAGGTATTCAAAGACATAGTGGCAATATGTCTTTTATTGCAATATCATTTCAAAATATAATATTCCCATGTAATTTGACGTTCTCTATAAATATTATGTCAGTTATAACTTTGTCAGAATATAATATCCCATTAATGTATACAGTATTCACATTTTATGCACCCTTTTAAAGTAAATTTAGATTTTATAATTAAAGTAAATATGGATATATCACAGTTGGCCTATATGCTAATATGAAAATACCCTTCACACAATATACAACATCTTCATAGTGCATTTCCCCAGCAGTAAATAGAATTACCCTTTGAGACTCATTAAGTAAAGCAGTGCTAATATGGTAAAGGTGTTTATATGCTCAGAAGTCAAATAAAACAGGGTTCATGTTCATTTTGAATTATTTTGTAGTATCCTATCTTTTATTTCTCTCTCTCTATTCTAAATTCACTCTACAGAAAAGATTTGGTGAGGTATTCACTTATGAACTGATAGTATTCATGCCTGTCATTTGACTATTCTTTAATAATACTTCCTATCTCTAATAGTGATCTTTATTATCCATAAGTTACCAAAAGTGATTGAACTTGTCCTTCCTGGGTTTCCCCAATGCAAGTAGAACACACACACACACACACACACACACACACACACAGTGGAGGGGACAGAAAGAGACAGAGAAAGAGAAAGAGAAAGAGAGAGACAGAGAGAGAGAGAGAGAGAGCAAATAAGCTCAAAATAGTACATTATCTTTTGCTCTCTACAATTAAAAAAATTACAAACGCTGGGTAAAATTCAGCCATTAGTTTGTCTGGAAAGATTGATTCAGTCAGTCCTCCTATCACTGCCATAGTAGGTAGTCATTCCTAAATTCTATCAACGATAACATCTGGCATCAGTCCATGTTCATAAATCTTTCATGGACAGTGGGAAAATGTTGGTTTCCTTTATTATGAAACAACTAATGTTAAAAATTTTGAAATAATAGTAAAATAACTATCCAAAAATAACCATATAACAGTGAGATTGATAATTATTTCCATATAGTATTTATCTACATAGTGAAATTAAACTGATCATGGTTGATGAATTCTTACAAATGTGCTTAAACAGAAAAGTTGGGACACCACTGAGTTATAGGATGTTACAGCACAGGTTCTCTTATATCCTGAGTCCTCACTGACTTTGAAGGGCTAGACCCAAAATCTTGGTTATCCTTGTAGCCTTTCTTTTTCTCTAAATTTTTGGTTTGAAAACCGAAGTTGTTAACCTCAAGAAGAGAAGCTTAATGATATTATCATCCTATATCGCAGACACTTGAGCTTAACATCTCTGTCTTTCTGGGTATCACATACCTTAGACTTAACATGGAACTGGCATTTTTCATCAATCACTGATATTCTAATAAATCCCATGCCATATATGGTTTCAAGGTAAATCCTGAGGAGATTTTGACTTGTCAGATATAAAAGTTACACTTTTGTTATGTAGGTGTTGCTTTAACTTGGTCTTATTCATCCAGAAAAGTTTAACTAGGAGGTATAATAACCTGTTCTGAAACTGTGTGATATTTCTCATTAAAATTAATAAAATAAAAATAACTATGGCTAAGTAATTAAAATAACATTTAAATGACTTCAGAAAGATACCACAGCCTTTGCTCTTAGTTTTTTAAATTGATATATTTTGCTTATGTATAATTAAAAATCTTATGAAATATGATTATACTGTTATATGCATGTTTATATTGAGAAATAAACATGGCAGTACTTCTTGTGATATATTGTGAAATATGATGACTACATTTAAAATAATGTGCTTCATTCTTGAAAATTAAAGGAGAATTTTAAAAATTATTTAATTATTTGCCATATGGTCTTACTATGCAGCTCAGACTTGCAATGATCTTCCTGAATCAGGCACCCTCCCATCAGCAGTATTAGTGTACAGACACACATCACTACTCCTGCTTTTGGTGGTGGGTTAGGTAGGATGCCATGTATTGCTAGGGATTGAACCTTGAGTGCTTTATTTCCCAGACAGGTACTTAGACCACTGAGATTTCTCCCCAGTCAAATTAATGTGTGTGTGTGTGTGTGTGTGTGTGTGTGTGTGTGTGTGTGTGTGTGTTTGCTATACTGAGGACTGAACTCAGGATCTTGCATTTGCCAGGCAGCCCCTTACGCCACTGAGCTATATCCCTGGTGAGTATGTTTTAAGTATATTCCCTAGAAAAAAATTAAACACGTGAAGTGAGTGATATACTAATCACATTTTCCTAACTGTTCAATAATGCATACATGCACGTATTACAATGTTATGTTATTCCTCATGAATTTGTACCATATTTATACAGTAACTTATAGTACACAGTTCTATAATAACTCCATATTCCAATACTAGAGGCTATAGCAATTGAATATTGCTCATTAGGAATTTGTTGAATGTAATAGCTTGTAGAAAACAAACAATGAATACTACAAGAACACCACCTATTTTAATGTCATAAATTTCACTAATAGCTCTTGTATTAATCCAGTGAAGTCTGAAAGTGTTTTATCGTCCTTGCAGTAGAATACAACTGTGTGGGCTGTGATCCTGACAAGCTTCTATGAAACTCTTATCAGATGCTGGTTGCTCTGGTGATCAACCATGCAATTATATAATTGTTATGTCATTTCTTTTGAAAGATTAAAATTAAAAATGAATTGAGAGTTCTATTTTTTTCTCATCGTGCTATATATTTATAGGGATTTCAGTGTTGGAAACTTGAAGGCATGGAATCAGAACATTTTTAAGGAAATATTTGGGCTTTATCTAAAGTAAAAGGTCATGAAATTTAATAGCTTAGAATAAGTCACCAATCAATCCACCTGCTAAATATAGAAGGGAAATAAATATTCTTTCATAATATGAGAAATTCACTGAGTAACTACACTTTTTGAAAAAGTGAGATTCCCATGTTCATTATAAGGTTCTAAGCATGTTTAGATTATTGTCAAGGTATAAATAATTGTAACTGAGCTCTTAGGTATTGAAAGAAATTAATGCATTTAAAAATACCAGATATCTGGGCGTGGTGGCGCACGCCTGTAATCCCAGCACTTGAGAGGCTGAGGCAGGAGGATCGGTGCAAGTTCGAGACCAGCCTGGGTTACAAAAGTGAATTCAAGGCCAGCCTGAACTGCATAGTGAGACCTTGTCTCAAAAAGACAAAAAAATAAAAATAAAAATATCAGAAAATTTTCTTTGTTTTTGAAACTATATTAAGTATGACAGCTATTTTTAGGACAGCTAAGATATTTTTGGCAAAATCACTACTTGTATTGCTATATGATGTAAAAATGGAGTTGCCTTGATAGCTATAGAGGGGCAATATTGTTAAATGTTGTCAATATTATTTCATAGATTTTTTGACTACATACAGAAACAAAATATCTTCAACAAGGAAGACAGATCTTCATCTCTGTTCCTTATGTTTCTATGCTGCTAGGTACTGCCAGAGGATAATTACTACTTTAACACACTTTAAGCAATCTAAGAAAAGTCTTGCATGACACACTAAGAAAACATATAAACAGAATCATATATGCAGCTTTCTAAATTATTGAAATAAAGGGAGATAAATATCAAGCTTAAAGTAGGACAAAGTCAATGTTCTCACTGTGCTAACCTTATTTCGATTTTATCTAAGAAAAGAGAAGCAGTCAGGGATAATTTGCTGTGTTCGAAAATCAAAAGTCCATGTCATCTTAAACCATTGCTGATAAATTCACTATTTCTTGCAGGGAAAAATTTAAAGGAGTAAACATGAAAGTTTTTCTGGAAGCATATCATTTCTGAAAAATATATTGCTAATAAAATTCTGTACCTAACCATTGTAATATTCCTTTTTACTTGAAAAGTACTATTTTATTATTATTTACACCAATGCAGAACTTCTGGTTTGTAAGTATCTTTTCAGAAATTATAGTTGAATGTCAATGGATTTACAACAGACTTGATTGTCTCCAATACACAAAACTTTGTACTAATTAATGACAATTTGAAAATATTTATAATTTTACAAAAGGAGATAATTATCAACCATTTCAAATTATCCTTGGCGTTTCACAGCGGGCATTTAGAGAACTTGATGTGCTTACTGGGCATATTTTCTGCACATCATCAGTGCAGGCAATAATCTTTACTTTTAATTTAAGTACATCTGTATTACAAGCTATGTGTCATATCTTAAGCACAGGTATAGGAAAAAGAGAAATGCAAAACATTTAATCATTTTATATTTTATAATTTGTATGTTAATGAAAAATGCGATATAGGTTGAAATTTAAAAATGTTAACATAGCTCTTTGACCAGAGTTGTATATTCTAATATTCTTAATCTCTCCATTTCTCAAAAATCATTTTTGAAGGTTAAGCATGCACCCTGATGACAAAGCACTGATCTGGATTCAGGAAGCCCTAGGTTGTATCCTTAGTACAGTATTCAAAAATAGGGTTTTCAAATTTTTATTCTGGATTAAAGATGTTCTATGCTTTAAGTTGTAATAGCAAACAAGGCTTTATTCAGAAGAGTTATTTCCATAAAATTTTCAAAATATGTCTGAATCTAAGAGATATCTAAGTTTAAGTTTAAAAATTACACATTATACATGTATTTCTTAAGAATATGAAATCCTGAAAATGGAAAAACTAGAGTGAAAGCACACAAAATCACAGAAACATTATATGCTTGTGAAAAAGCAGTAGCAAACTACTTCCCATTAAAATAATTAGGCCCACTTTTCAAATATCCGCTTCTGCCAAATAACTCCCTCTAAAAAATGCATTGGACAGTCCAACATATCATCCTACATAAGTGCTTAATATCTTTTGTGTTTTACTAACACATATTTGAGAATGCATGCTTATATTTATTTTTGAAAATTAATTAATTTATTTTTTCTTGTTTCAGAACCTTTGTTTGTTTATTCACTCATTTTTATGGCTGGCTCAGCCCATCCTGAGGGCAGGGCTGGCGCAGCATGTGGTGCCCGGGATTGAACCGCGGTCCCTGCAGCCGCCCAAGCTTTCCTAAGCAGGTGCTTTAGACCACTGAGCCATCCTGCTGGGCCCCTGCTTATATTTATTTAATAAAATATAATAATTCATTAATATTTTTTCTTATAATACTTGAAGTCTGCTACTTCAGACTAAGGATTGACTATGAAGTGAACGGAATGTGTTAGTGTCAAGTATCTCTTGAATTTGCACATATTACTATAAGGTTAGGAAGTATCTCTTTAAAAGAATTGCATCATTTGGAATTCAGCTTTGAAAGATTTATGCTAGGAGCAATTTGTGATAGGACCTAAAGAATGAGTCTCGTCACATTTTTCCTACCAGAGTACAAATCAAGGGGCACATAATCAATTTTTATAAAGAGAAAAAACAAAACTGAAAGTAGAAAAGAAATGATTGTAACACTTTTTGTTATAAATTAATTCTTCCTTAACTGATCTAACTGATGGTAATGTTCTAGTGAGTGCAGTCACTTCTCATAAAGGTCCTGCAAGAGACATAATGGCGTTACATGTTGATAGCACAACAAACTCTGCAAGGGTTCAGGAACAAAGAAGGCATCATCATTTTTAAAATAGAATGTTTAAATGCACAACAACCTTCCCTTGAAACGCTAATTGGTGGACATTAGTTGACCTATACAGCCTATCCTTCATCAATTTAAAATTCAATGCTAGCAGAAATAGGTCAAGATAAAATAGAAGCAAGAAGAAAATAAGATCACACCGCATTACTAAATCTCATTAATTCCTTCAGTTCACCAAATATTTCAAGCTGAGCAGTTAAAGCATTCATTTTGTTGAATTTTAACAATAGCCATGACTTTAAAATTGTTGATAACCAATAGAAGAACCAACCAAAATCAGAGATAGTGTGATATTGGATTACTAAGAATCATGACAAATAGTAGCAAGATTATAAACAATGGAAAAATAACCATCCAGCAGCAAATTATACTTGTTTTTCACAAAATTGTAATTTGGCATTGCATATGGTTATTTTATTATTTGTTTATTTATTATATTTGAAGAATTAAGAAAAAACAAATAGTAGAAACAAATACAGAAATACGACAACACATAGGAGCACATATGTTACAGATTTTCAAAATGAGAATAGCAAATTAACAATGGTTGTTATATTACTTAATTTTATTGTCAAATCTATTGCTCAGGTTAACAGAAATAAAGCTGAATGTGGCAGTACACCCCTATAATCCCAGCATTTGGGAGGCTGAGGCAGGAGGATTGATGTGAGTTTGAGACCAACCTGAGCTACAAAAGTGAGCTCAAGGGCAGCCTGAACTACCTAGCGAGACCGTCTCAGAATAAATACAGGAGACACTAACATAGAAGAAACTGGGAATCGCACAACTGAAAACTCAGAAATAATAGCTTCTGAAATATAGAAACAAATGAAGGCACATATAGAAAAAGTCATGTCAGAAATAACCACTGAAGTAAGAAAAGAAATGCCTTAATTAATTGTCTCTGAAGAAAAAAAAAAAAAAAAACTGGAGAAAAGTATAGAGAAAATGAGGTTAGAAATAAGCTCAGAAGTAGAAAGAGAGGGGGCTGGGGAGATAGCTCCGTGGCACAAGTGCCTGCCTGGTAAGTG
>PVJA010034379.1:0-22574 GCA_004027025.1 Myocastor coypus | reverse complement strand
TTTTGCAAATACCCTCCAGAGAGCAAAACCCAGTCATTTATACCACCCCTAGGCTTTTTATATTTTGTCCATATGAAGCTTACCTTGTTTCTCTTTTGTTGCTATGGGCTTTTATATTTCTTTTTCTCCTCACCACTCTACCCCAGCAGCTGTAGACTGGTATCCCTCCTGTGTCCTGCCCTTGTAACCCCACTGCTCTAGGGGGCCCTGTGACCTACACAGTGTCCTTTCAGCCCAGTGGGACCACTTAGCCATTTCAGGCCTGTGTGCACTGCACGTACATGAAACCTATGCTTTTTGACGGTAACTGATAAAAGCCCAAGCTATGTTTTCCAAAACTAGACCAAGTGATGTAGGGAAATGAAAGCCTTCCATCTCTGTTGTTTTCTTGGGTAAAGTGTCATTTTCTTTTCTTTTCTTTCTTTCTTTTTTTTTTTTGTCTTTTTGAGACAGGGTCTTGCTATGCAGTTGAGGCTGGCCTTTAACTCACTTTTGTAGCCTAGGCTGGTCTCGAATTCACAATGATCCTCCTGCCTCAGCCTCCCAAGTGCTGGGACTACAGGTGTGTGCCACCACACCCAGCTTAAAGTGTCATTTTCAAAAATTTAAGAGCAAGCTTCATTCATGGAATGAGTTCAAGTCACGCAATTTCTGAGCTGGGCTTCTGCTAGTCTCCCCCATGACAAGTCCTCATGGTGCTGGGCTCCCACTGTGACTGGCCAACTGTGCATTACATGATCACAAGTGAACTCCGAGTTAGCCCCTTAGAACAGAGGCGTCTGAGGGTGTGAAACAACTTTATTTAATTTAATTTATTTATTTATTTTGGAGCCTGGGTCTCACTCCACAGTTCAGGCTGATTTTAAAATTACTGTGTAGCCCAGTTGGTCTTGAACTCATAGCCATCTTCCTGCCTCAGCCCTCTGAGTGCCAGGATTATGGAAGTATGCCACCATGTCTGGAATAAGAAAGCTTTATTTGTTTATTGGTACCAGAGTTTGAACTTAGGACCTTGTGCTTGCCACACAGGACTTGCAACATTGAATTATACATCCAGCCCAAGAAAGCTTTGTTTTAGTAGATTCTGCAAAAATCTATGGGGTAGGAAAGGCAAAGTGTGCCCCATCCAGGAGAAAGCTAGGCTCACAGCAGGGACTGGACAGAGGGCACTGAAATGTGACTCTGTTATGGTTTATGTCTAGTTGTCCCCTCAAAGCCTCATGCAGTCATGGGGCAGGGACTTCTATAGATTGAGATTTGACCCATGATCCCTGGGATTATACATTTTAAGTACTTCTGGGATTATGGGTATAGCCTAAGGCAGAGAGCCTGATGTAATTTAGAAAGAAAGACAGAGAGACAGACACGTGCAGTTGCTCTCTGCTCCCTTCGTTGCTCCACTGCCTCTGTCCCCATTGCTGCTGTTCCGCTGCCATGAACTGGATGCTCTCTGCCCTGTTCCACTCAGCTTTGGGCCAGCTGAATATGGACTGAAACCTCCAGTAACTGTGAGCAAATAAATCTTTCCTTCCTTCATTTTGAGGGTCGGGTATTAGTCCCAGCAATGAGTAAAAAGTAACTAAGACAGACTCCCAAGTGCACTCAACTGCTTTCCCTCTGGCAATGGCTAAACTCAGACAGAAAGGAAACCCCCCTTGGTGCTCTGCTGTGAACTGCACTGGGAGGGCCTCAGGTAGAGAGAGGAGGCCACCCACGTGGGCTGCAAACTGGATTTTGGTGATGAAATAAACAGGGGACCCAAATGAATGCACAATACAGGTGAAGCCTGAAAATAAAACCTAAGTGGAAAGATAAGTCCTGGCATTTTTCGGGATGCTTATAAAATATATAAACCCTGCACCCAAAATAAGCCCCAGCTGGGATCATCAGCTAGGCATATTCAGTGTGTCCATTGAAACATACAGTAGACATACTGAACTATAAAAAATAGCATTAATATGTAATTAATTATTAATAATATTATGACATTAGTACTAAAAATAATTGAGAACTTATCATTATTTGTCAATACCTGAGTGGGTGCTTTTGGGAGAGAGGTGAACACCTATGGAAACAGAGGAACGTGAGACTTATTGCCGGATGACCAGAGCACAGACCTCTCAGGAACAGCACACACATTTGGGAACCAACAGGTGTGAGTTAGGAATCTTCATAACGCAATATGTCATCTGTTATAACAGATATGCCCAATGTCTTCTGTGAGACCAAGACACATTAAAAAAAAAAAAAAAAAACAACTTCATTTATGTATGTTCTGCTGGCTTAGCCTACTTTGGGGGTGGGGCTGGTGCAGCATGTGGTGCCAGGGATCGAACCTCGGTCCCTGCAGCT
Organism: Myocastor coypus; assembly: GCA_004027025.1. NCBI lineage: Eukaryota > Metazoa > Chordata > Mammalia > Rodentia > Myocastoridae > Myocastor > Myocastor coypus. Next base: position 20,222 of record PVJA010034379.1, on the reverse strand, counting down.
GCCTAAGCTTGCCTAAGCAGGGGCTTTAGACTGCTGAGCTGGCCCTCAAGACACACTTTCTAAATTTTGGTGCCTTAAACTTTTCATTATTTTTGCATAGATCATCACTTTTAAAGATCGTATTTAGTACAGGGTCGACAAGGTTTACAGGGTCTCACTATGTAGATTAGAGTCATAGTGTTCTGCCTGTGTTCAGCCTCCCAAGAGCTGGGATTACAGGTGTGTGGCAGCACATTCAGTCTCAATCGCTGTTTCAGCACGTCCCGGGAGTGGGGTGGGCACAGAACACTGGGGATTGAACCTCGGCCGTTTGCAGTACCAGGGATTGAACTCAGGACTTTGTATTTGCCTGGCAGGCACTTAAGCCACTGAACTATTTCCTCAGCCCTATGGAATCTTTTCCCCGCCGTATTTTGGTAACCCTCTCTTTGCCGTGTCATGTCCATTAGTTTTACTACATTCATTGAGGTAGTAGCAATCTCATTGTTGTGATTGTGTGCCATCAAATTCGTCCGTCAGGATGCTCTCACCCATTGTGAGCTGCATCTGGAAACAGGTTTTAAGGAGGACGGTCACAGTTAAATGAGGCCATAACGCTACATTCTTAATCTGTCAGCAATGTGGTCTTTATAAGAACAGAGATAGCAGAAACAGTCTCTCTCTCTCCGCTCCTCCTTCTCTGCGCCTCCCTCCACCCTCTCCTCTCCTCTCCCTCCTCATTTTCTCCCTCCCTCTTGTCTCTCCCACCCCATATGCACAAGCCGAAGAAAGGCCATGTGAGAACAGCTGTCTGCGAGCCAGGAAGAGGCCACGCTGGAAGCCAAACCTCCTAGGACCTTGATCTTGGACTTAAGAGTTTTCAGAACTTAGAGAAAAATAACTTCTGTTATTTAAGTCTCTTGATGTATAGAATTCTGTCATGTAGCCCACATGCAGTGTGCAATCCAAGACCAGTACAGGATGATAGAGGGACAACTGATAAACATTAGTAATCCTGTGCCAATATTAATTTTCTAGTTTCAATAATTATTCTATGATTATGTAAAATATTGATATTTAGATAAATTTGCGGCCCTTCAGAACATTGTAACTCTGGTCACCCCCTTCTTAATGTTCATGGAGTTTTTGTCTATTAGTTTGTCTCTTTAAAAGGCCTTAAAAATTAGATTTTTTTTTTTTTTTTTTTTTTTTTTTTTTTTTTTTTTTTTTTTTTTTTTTTTTTTTTTTTTTTTTTTTTTTTTTTTTTTTTTTTTTTTTTTTTTTTTTTTTTTTTTTTTTTTTTTTTTTTCTTCAGTACCAAGGACTCTGGACTTGCCAGGCAGGTGCTTATTTTACTGAGCTATTTCCCTGGTCCTTTCCTTTTTCTTCTTTTATTTTAGAGATTTATTTTAGGATTATTTTCTTTTTTTAAAAGAACATGTGTTAAAAATTCCTTCAGCACACTTCACAAATGAAGAAGTACAAATGGTAAATAAATATGTGAAAAAATGTTCAGTGTCATTGATCATTCAAGAGATGCAAAGTACAGCAATGCTGAAGACCATCTCATCCCAGCCAGAACAGCTGTCATCAGGAAGTCACACACTAACAAGTGCTGGAGGGGCTGTGGGGTACAGGAAGCCTTCTCCACTGGGGATGGCTGGTGTGGCCACTACGGAAATCAGTGTGGACAATCCTCGAGAAGCTAGAATTAGAAGTCCCACTCAACCTGGTTATTCCTTTTCTAGATGTTTTTCCAAATGAGTGGAAAACATCACACCACAGTGATATATGTGCACCCATGCTTATAGCAGGCTAATTTGCATAGCTAAATCTTAGATATAACCCATCGACTGAGAAATGGATAAAAAAGATGTTATTTTTGCACAATGGAGTATTACTCAGCCATAAAAAAGATAAACTTGAGACTTTTATATGTAAATGAATACAACTAGAAACTGTACACATAAGTAAATCAGACCCACATGTGTAAACATCATATTGCTAGTGTAAGAAACTGAAAGAATAAATAAAATCTGAAAGGTGTAATAGATACTGTGAAAAGGAAAACATCTGTTCAGTGGGAAGGAAAAACTGAGAGGAGGCAAAAGACAAAAGGAAAAAGAGAAAAACATATATTAATCCATATGTAGAGGATAGCTTGGGTAACTGTGCTGCTCATATCTCCTGGGCTACTGAAAGGAGCACTTTAATGCTTAAATCTTTTTCTTTTTTTCCCCAATTTTGCATGTTTATATCTGGTAATATACACAGTTAATCTGAAGATAACATTATGTAATACAATAACTATTGCCAAATTCCTATTATCTTGCTTGGTGAAATTCCATATTTTTCTATATAATGAATTTTCTTTCTAATAATACATTCTATATTTATTTATTTATTTATTTATTTATTTTTTTGTCTTATTGAGACAGGGTCTCGCTATGCAGTTGAGGCTGGCCTTGAGCTCACTTTTGCAGCCCAGGCTGGTCTCGAACTCGCATCGATCCTCCTGCCTCAGCCTCCCAAGTGCTGGGATTACAGGCGTGCGCCACCACGCCCGGCTACATTCTATATTTAAATAATCCTTTAGTAAATCCCTCTTATTCATTTTTTATTATTTATTTATTTATTTATTTATTTAGTATTTTAGGGAAGGGTTTACAGGGTGTTCAGGATCTCACTACTAGATCAGACTCCTAGTGATCTCCCTGTTTACAGCTTCCCAAGAGCTGGGATTACACATGCCCAGTCTCAGTTGCTGGCTCAGTGCACCCTGGGGGCAGGGCTGGCACAGCAGGCCCCAGGGATTGAACCCCAGGCCCCTGTGCCTGCTTGCAGGTGCTTTAATCTGATGAGCTATTTGACTGGACTTCATTTTTGCTATCTTAATAATTATGTCACTTTCACTCTTGAAAGACAGGCTTCTTGGGTATACATTTTTCATTCAATACTTTCTCTCAACTCTTAAGAAGAAATTATTCCACTGTATCCTGGCTTTGCTTCTATTGTTGAAATATCTGATATTGATTGACTCGTTATTTCTTTGTGGGTTATCACTTTTTTTCCTGAGATTGTTTTTGCTGTTTTGGTACAAGGGATCAAATATAGGACCTTGAGCTTACCAGGCAGGTGCTTATGCCACTGAACTATCTCCCTGGCCTTTTCTGAATATTTTAGAGATTTTTTTGTTCTCGATGTTTTACAATTTCATTACATTTTGACCTTTCCTGACTTGTGTGTGTGTGTGTGTGTGTGTGTGTGTTTGGTACCAGGGATTGAACTCAGGACCTTGTGCTGGCTAGGCAAGCACTTATTCCACTGAGCTATCTCCCCAACCCCACATGTTGACCTTTAACATATCCTTTTTTTTTTTAACCCTTTAAGGGGCAGGGCATTAATGAGAGATCTCTGATTCACTGAGGGACATGTCTTTACAAGGGACTGTAGGACCCTGGCCCCCCCTTGTGCTCTTCCTTCCCGGCCTCGAGGTGAGGGTTGTTCCCTAACCACCTTCTCCTGCCATGATGTCCTGCCTTACCACAGGCAGCAGGGCAGTGGGGCCAACTGACCACAGGCCGGTCCCTCCAAGACCATGAGCCCAAATAATCCTTTCTCTTTATGAACTAGCTATCTCAACTATTTCACTGTTTTTTTTTTTTTTTTGTTGTTGTTTTGTTTTGTTTTTTTGTCCCTCAAGCTTTATTGAAGTGCAATGATCTGGGATGAATTTTAGATCTTGTTACAAGCAGCCACATCCATGGACTGCACATAGTCCTTGAAAGCAGTGATCTGCTCTTCCAGCATATCTGTTCCAACTTTATCATCTTCAGCCACACACTGTATTTGCAGCTGTTTAATTCCACAGCCCACTGGAACTAGTTTAGAGGAGCCCCAGACCAAGCCGTCTGCTTGAATGCTTCGGACACACTCCTCCAGTTTTACCATATCTGTTTTGTCATCCCAACGTTTCACATCTAGCAAGATGGAAGACTTGGCAACAAGTGCTGCAGGTTTTTTGGCTTTCTTGGATTCATACTGTGCAAGCCGTTCTTCCCTTAGCCTCTCTGCTTCTTCACTTTCCTCTTCATCATCAGAACCGAAGAGATCAATATCATCATCATCTCTACTGTCCGCAGCTCCCCCTCCGGTGCTGTCTTCCACGCTGGTAGGGCCGTGCTTGCCGAAAGCCTTCCTCACTCCTGGCAGGCTGGCCTTTTCCTTTTCGTAAGACTTGATGTGATTGTACCAAGGCAGCACATGGCGCAAGTCGGCAGGCGGAGGGCAGGAGACCGCTTCCAACACCGCCACATCTGCCTGTGAGGGCACAAACCCCTCGATGTAGCTCTTGTCGGCCAGGTAATCGTTGAGCACCTGCAGTCCGGCGGGGCCTTTCAGGTCTCCGAAACCCGTGGCCTCAGCTGTCTGCGGGAGCTGGGCAGTGGTGGAATGAAGAGCGCAAAAGGCTGGCGCCCAGCGCTGGAAGAAAAAAAAAAAAAAAAGCTATTTCACTGTACTGATGGAAGGTTGAACATCACACTACATAATCCTATTTGTCATTTTCTAAAAAAAATTCAGATACTATATCTTCAAAAACCCCCTTTTCTCATTCTTTTTATTTTCATCTTCTTGAGTTTCAAGATGATCCTATAATGGTGCATATATTTTATCCTTTCTTACACTTTTTTCTCCATCATTCAGATCTATCTTTCAGTTTGCTTTCTTTTCTGTTTAGCCCTTTTTTTTTTATTACAACTGTTATGCATTTCATATGTATTTGGTTCACTTTGTAAAGCTGTTTTTGTTAATTTTGTGACTTTCTTATTCCTTTGAATGTTTTATTTATAGCTTTTATATTCTATGCGAGCCAATATATGTGGTCCTTGGATCTCATGTATGCATTGTTTTTTCTGATACGATTCTAATGTTATTTATTTAGGGTTTGCTTAGCTTAATTGTGGGTTAATACTTGAAAGCATGTACTAAGAATGATTTCTTGCCTTTTCTGTCTCTTTCCGGCATCCAATACATCGAAGTGAGGACGCGGTGGTCCTCTGGTGAGAAATTGTGGATCTCCTTGGGTCTTCTGGTGGAAGCCGTGATCCACTGTGCAGACAACACAGGAGCCAAAAATCTGTACACCATCTCTGTGAAGGAGATCAAAGGGTGACTGAATAGACTTCCTGCTGCTGGTGTAGGTGACATGGTGATAGCTACAGCGAAGAAGGGCAAACTGGAGCTCAGGAAGAAGGTGCATCCTGCAGGGGTAATCTGACCGCGGAAGTTGTATGGGAGAAAAGATGGGGTGTTTCTGTATTTTGAAGACAATGCAGGGGTCATTGTGAACAACAAAGGGGAGATGAAGGGTTCTGCCATCACAGGGCAGGTGGCCAAGGAGTGCGCAGACCTGTGGCTGAAGATTGCATCCAACACAGGCAGCATCGCGTGAGCTGCATGTGTCTGTACAGAGTAAACAGCCGTTGGCAGTGGGGGAAAAAAAATAATGATTTCTTGGGGTCAGCAAGAGAACTTTGGTCTAAAGTGCTTGTTTTGGCAAGCTTAGGCAAACATGCAGGAACTGTGGTTAGGTTCCCAGCACCACAGGCCACACCAGCTCCACGCCAGGGTGGGCTAAGCCCAGCACAAAAAAAGAAGAAAAAGGAGTAATTTCCTTCAGAGAGGTTTTATTTGACAAAGGGGAATTACCTGCCCTGACACCAGTCAAGTCCCCTTTCAGGTCTTGGTTTGGCCTGAGTCTTAAGTCACTGTGTGGCTGCTCCATTGCAACAGTGAGGGTGACATTTGCCTCAGTGCATCCAGCTTTCCTGCTCTACTGGAGTTTGCCAATCTTATGTTTACCCATAGTACCATCCCTTCATTTCCTGTAAGCCCAACAAAGTCTACTTTTTCATGCAGGATCCAGTTATTTCAGAGAGGGAAATTCTCTTAAAATGTTTTAGTTTATTCATTTAATTCAAGCCATTTATTAATATTCAACTTTATGGTGCATAATTAGTTGTTTTATGTTTGATAGTCAGTCTTAGTAGAACATAAACATCCTGAGATGAAGGACTTTAGTTTGCCACTATATCTTTTGTGACTAGAATATACTGCTTAGTACATAAAAGAGCCTAGAACTTAGTAAATATTTGTTGAATGTTACAATAAATGAAAATTTCTGGCTGTAGTGGTGGATTCCTATAACCCTGGCAAGGAGGAACTGAAACAGGAGGATCACTGTGAGTTTAGGGGCAGACTGTGCTACATAGTGAGTTCAAGGCCACTCTGGAATACATGGTGAGACTCTGTCTCAAAAACGCAGAACTATAGCAGGGCGTGGTGGCTCACACCTGTAATCCCAGCACTTGGGAGGCTGAGGCAGGAGGATCGGTGCGAGTTCAAGACCAGCCTGGGCTACAAAAGTGAGCTTAAGGCCAGCCTGAACTGCACAGTGAGACCCTGTCTCAAAAAGACAAAAAAAAAAAAAAAAAAAAAAAAAAAAAAAAAAAAAAAAAAAAAAAAAAAAAAAAAAAAAAAAAAAAAAAAAAAAAAAAAAAAAAAAAAAAAAAAAAAAAAAAAAAAAAAAAAAAAAAAATGCAGAACCTAAACTAAATGAATTCCATCTATGAATTCTCTAGATATAAAGATGAGTCTGATAAGGTTTCTTCCTTTGAAGTGCTCACTAAAATTAAAGGGACTTAAAATGACATGAAAGTAAAAAAGGTATTGGTGATGGTTGAAATGTTTGCCTTCCACCACTTAGATGTGGAAACTTCATCTTCAATTTGATGGTATCCAGAAATGGGGCCTCTGGAGACACGATGAAGTCTTCAGATTGGAGCCCTTCATGGGTGCCCTTACAGACACGGCCCAAGGGGTGGATGTGCATCAACTCCTGAGAACACAAAGGTGTAATCGTCCATGAAAACCAGGCCACCTCCAGACACTAAATCTGCTGGCCCCTTGATTAGGGGTATCCCAGTCCCCAGGACTAAAAGCTGCTATTGCTGTAAGCAATAACTTTCTGTTCTTTATGAATGACTCTATCTGAAATATTTTGTTATAGAATCCCAAGTGGACTAAGAGAGTACTACAGTACACATGCTTATCACACACATAAAAATACAAAATATAATATCATGGTGCAGACAGCAATCTATATCCAAAGCTTATGTGCCATGCTTACTAGTTTTATCTCATCACCCAACTCACCGTGAGTCATCAGGGAAAAACAACAACCAATTTTCTGCTTTCAGATTTCTGCAGGGGACTATGATGGGTGGATCAAGATAAGCAAGATTGAAGGAATGGAAGGAAGGAGGAAGGAGATCACCTCAGTTCATGCTTCATCTGCTTAAGAATAATCAGCTGCAACAGGATATTGTTCTAGTCCCTGAGGAAGTAACTGAATGTGACAGTTTAGGTGCTGCTGTTCCAGAATGTATGTCTTATTTGACTAAAACGAAATAAGTAAACATAGTAATATGTAAGAGAATTGACATAGTAGGGGGTGCCATTAAAAAGCACCAGGGGGCCCCTGCGGGATGGCTTGGCAGTCTAAAGCGCCTGCTTGGGAAAGCTTGGGCGGCTTCAGGGACCACGGTTCGGTCCCCGGCACCACATGCTGTGCCAGCCCTGCTCTCGAGGCAGGCTGAGCCGGCCATAAAAATGAGTGAATGAAAAAAAAAAAGCACCAGGGCTGGGCTGGGGAGAGAGCTCAGGAGAATAAGCGTTTGCCAGGCAAGTGCATGGTCCTGAGTTCAATCCCTGGTACTGCAAAAACCGAAAACAAAATAAAAACAAAAAAGGACCAGGGTTGTGGCAACAGGGCAGTGGCTTCCCCAGAAAGGCTTGCACCAAGGAAGCCCATGAGCAGAAGCCTGAAGGATGAGGACACAAGTTGGGGGAGCAGACACACTAGGTAGAGGAGACAGCAACAACATTCAGATTGTGTGCTCAAGGGTTATAAAGATGATTGCCGCAGCCTGCACCACCCAGCTCCTTCTAGGCAGGGGTAAGGAATCAGGATGTGGCTGAAAGAGAACTGGAAGCTTCTTGCAGGTGACACTGATGGTAGCAGTGGGGTGAGGAGCATAACATGGCTGAAGAGTTAGAAGTTCACTGATGAGATTGCTCTTTGAAACATAATCATCAAGTCTTCAGAAAGGTGGCATAGCATGATCAGTTGGGCATGATACCAAAAGCCCAAGCTAGACAAAGACCATCAGGCTGGGCCTGGCACACAAAGGGTGTGAGAGGCACATGCTAAAAATGTCTGAGCTGGCAAGAGGCTTCCAAAGAGATCTTTTCTCAGATGGTGTAGGGAGGGAAGCTCAGGTACTTAAAGGATAATGTCTGGCTATGGGGCTCGGTCACAAAGTAGGTCAGCTAAATTTGGGGTTTTCATGGCCACAAGGCCTGATTACATTGTAATTACTGCAATCATGATAATATTATCCATTAGCTTTCAAATGTCTTTCACCATGCGAATTATACAGAAATATCTACTGTGGTTTGTCAGTGACATTAACATTATATTCAAGAGGATAACATGTTTTAGGGGATTTTTACTTCTTAAGAAGTATCAGGATTTAGAGATGATTATATTGCGAATTGCTATTGGAATATTCTACTTGGATAAAACAATTTTCCTTCGAAAAGAAAACATACTTCCAGGAAAAAAATTATTCTTATGAAGGAGTGGAAGCGTAGAATTCCAGGTTAAGAATGGTTATGGTGGGGCTGGCAAGACAGCTCAGTGTTCTACAGCACCTGTTTAAACAAGCTTAGGCAACCGCAGGGACTGCAGTTCAATCCCCAGTACCACATGCTGTGCTAACTCCACTCCCAGGGCAGGCTGAGCCAGCCATTAAAAGAAAAAAATGATTGTGATTATATCTAGTTGTCCCCACAAAGCCTCATGCAAGCTTCTAGAGTTTGTGATTGATTCATGATCCAATTCTGGGACTATGGGTGTGAGTGCTAGCTACACCAGCCCTGGGGCCGACAGTCTGAATATAACATAAGGGAAGGAGAGGGGCTGGCTAGCTGACTCGGCCAATGCTCCTCCATTTGCTCTTTGCTCTCTTCCATGTGCCAGTCTTCCCTGGAGCCAGCTGAGTATGGACTGAAACCTCTAACTTAATTTTGGGTGTCAGCCACTTTATCTGAGCAACAAGAAAAAAATAACTGAGGCAAGAATATAGCTTTAGAGTCAAAGATCCCAGATTTTGAGTCTCACCAGTGCTTAGTCACTAATACATGACCTTAGGTGAGGAATTTTCTCAGCTCTGAGTACTGGGTGAGATAAAGATTCTCTTATCCTATAAGAGCTGAAAGTCCTCAGAATTTCTTTTCCTGGATTTGTTCACAGAAAGAGCATGAATACCTAACCTGGGTCTTCATCTTTCAGTTACATGAAGCCATATCTTTCAATGGAATGTGTGTGTTCTAGGCAACTGCTCTAGCACTGGACTAAATCCTTGTCCTCGTTGTTTGTTTTGTTTTTGTTTTTTAAGACAGAGTCTCACCAAGTTGCTTGTTTGTCATGAACTTCCAATCCTCCTGAGTAGTTGGGATGACAGGTATAAAGCAGCATACCCTATTTGCACCACATTTTTGTGTAGGATTCAGTGGCACAGGAGAGAAGAGATTGCAAGCTCTCTCGACACAGCTGAGGTAAACACAGTGGCTACAGCAGTCAAGGCCCTTGCAGAAGTGACATTGGCATGGGCAGCATCCCTCTTGCCTCATCCTCCTGAGTGCTGGGATTACAGATGTGCACTACCATGTGCAGCTGCTCCTTAGCTTTATAAGCCTGGGAAATTGATATTATTCCTTAGCCAGAGATGATCACTCTTTCAAACATAGACACACACTAAAAAGCCTCTGGAAGACTAATAATGCATGTATCATATTTTTTTTTTTTTTTCTGTCTTTTTGAGAGAGGGTCTTGCTATGCAGTTCAGGCTGGCCTTGAGCTCATTTCTGTAGCCCAGGCTGGTCTCGAACTTACACCGATCCTCCGGCCTCAGCCTCCCAAGTGCTGGGATTACAGGTATATGCCACCATGCCCGGCTGTACTATATTTTGAATAAGAAATAAGAAGTATACAAAAGCTGGCCAGATAACTCAGCAGACTAAAGCACCTGTTTAAGTAGAGTGCAATGTCCGGGTATGATCCCCAGCGTGCTGTGCCAGCCCTCCCCCCAGGGCTCACTGAGACAGTGATTGAGACTGGGTGTGGTGGAGTACACCTATAATCCCAGTGCTTGGGAGGCTGAAAACAGGATGATCACTACAAACCCAATTTGTGTAATAAGACCTTGTAGACCCTGTACTAAATACATTTAAAAAAAAATATATAACTTTTGGATGGTTTGCAATGTTATTCAATGAATATTGATTAATGTTTACTTAAGATATTGTTGCCGGGCGTGGTGGCTCACGCCTGTAATCCCAGCACTTGGGAGGCTGAGGCAGGAGGATCATTGTGAGTTCGAGACCAGCCTGGGCTACAAAAGTGAGCTCAAAGCCAGTCTGAGCTGCACAGTGAGACCCTGTCTCAAAAAGACAAAAAAAAAAAAAAAAAAAAGATATTGTTATATCTTTGTAAAGGAAGTTGTTCTTCTCATGCAATTTGCTTAACTATATCAATAAATGCATATTTATTTGCAGATAATGATAACTACTATGAAGAAAAGCAACATCAGAGGCTGGGAATTGTTCAGGACTGTTTGCTATTTTAAGTCAAATAATCAGAGAAGGGGCCCCTAGGAGGTAGTGCTTGAACTGAACCTGAATGAATGAGCAGACTACCCCAGACAGAGAGAAAGTAATATGCAAAGACTCAGAGGTAGGTGTAATTTGGGAAAGTGTTTGAGGAATAAAAAGTAGACCAGGGTGATACACAACCTCTAGAATAGTTCCCAACAATCTTCAGCTACACGTGTTCTTACCCTTTTAAAATTTCTTCTACTCAAATTTGGACTTGACTTAGTAAGCAGTAAATAGACTATGGTAGAGACAATAATGTCACTGCCAATATCTAGTTGTAAAAAGATAGTGGATTCTGTCCTGGGCTCTCTTGCTCTTGTCTGTTTCTCTCTTTTTCTGCTTTCCCTGACTTTCTGTCTGTCTCTCTTCCTCTGTCTCTGTCTCTTTGTCTCTCTCTCCCTCTCTCCCTCTCTGTCTCTCTCTGTGTCTCTCCCTCTCTCTGTGTCTGTCTGTCTCTGTCTCTGTCTCTCTCTCTCTCTGTCATTTTTTCTCTGTGCAGTAAAGGAATTAACACAGCAGGATTGGGCTGCTCTTGGACAGGCCAGCTTGTGGGCCTTTGGGTGGGCCTTGGCTGCTATTTGGAACCTAAGTAGTAAATTGGTCCCTGCGCTAGTATAAACTTTTCTCTGAATGATAAGGAAGGTTCCCTACATCTAGACAGCCCAAACAGCAGGGCTTAAGCTGAATACCCATGTTGGTCCTGGAAATCTGTTTGTTTTTTGGTAGTACCAGGGATCAAACTCAGGACCTTGCGTTTGCCAGGCAAACACTTATTCCACTAAGCTATCTCCCCAGTCTGGTCCTGGAAATCTGGAATTGTGATGTGCACTAGGCGTGAGATTTTTTAATGACCTGGTCTAAGAAATTTCTTTGGATGCTGTTTCAGTAGGTTTCCTGGCACAACCATCACAGCAACATTGTTGAACTTTCTGGCTGGCAGAGAACTGTGGTTGATAGGACCTCCATGGTGTTTGGGAGCACGAAGGAGGCTGAAACAGGTTCCTGTGCACATTGCTTCAATGACAGGATGAGTATGACTCCACTGCGAATCCTGTGAGTTCTTCAACCTGATTTCTGATAGTAGTTGTGGACTTGGGGCCTCTGAACACACTTATTATAAGGAAGCAAGTCACCATGGCTGCTCTATGTAGTAACCCTCATGGCAAGGCACAGGGTGGGGCTTGCGGCCTTCAGCTAGCAAGGAAAAATGAGGCAGCCCTCATGGTGAGGCAAAAGCTGCCCCTGCTGAGCTCCAAATGAGGCTATGGCTCTTTAACACCTTCATCATGGCCCTGTGGAGACTCAGACCCAGAGACATGGCCCAAACAGGCCTTAGGTTCTTGACCTACGAAAACTGCAATAATAAATGTCATTGCATTAGTCTGTAAGTTTTGGCATAATTTGCAGTGCAGGAGTAGACAGAAAATGACTAGAATATAGGTAGCAGAGACAGTGAGACAGGTGATAGGTTCAGAGGAGCAGACAGGGCTCTGATGCCACAGGGCCTCAAAACATTGATGAGGATGGGGAATTTTATTTCACTGAACTATTTGAAACAAGAAGTTTGATTAACATCTTTTCTTCTCTAGGCCAGAGGTTTAGGACTTGGTTGCATTTTATTGTCACTGCAGGAAGCTTTTAAAAAATACCCATTGCAGGTCTCACTCTCATAGGCTCTGGTTCAACTGGCCCTGAGAGAATCTCTAGTATCTTCATTAAAAAAAAAAAAATTCCGCAGGTTGGGGCTGGGGTGATTGCTCACAGCCACAAGTGCCTGCTTGGCAAGTACAAGGTACTGAGTTTGATTCCTGGTCCCCTCCAAACAACAACAACAAACAAACAAACAAAAAACCTCCCAGGTAATTCTGATGGGCAGCTTAGGGCAAGAATCAGATGTGCTTAGGGGCAGAAAACCTGTACAGGAAGCCAGAGAGAGCAACTTACTGGAACACAACCCAAACAAAAGGGTCTCTGTCTCTGTCTTTCTTTGTCTCTTTCTCTTTCTGTCTCTCTCTCTCTGTCTCTCTGATTCTTTGTCTCTGTCTCCCTCTCTCTGTCTCTGTCTCTGTCTCTCTATATATGTATATTTTGTGTGTGTGTGTGTGTGTGTGTGTGTGTGTGTGTTTAGAGAAGGGTCTTCTACAGGGACAGGGTGTTCAGGGTCTCACTACTAGATCAGACTCATAGTAATCCCCCTGTTTACAGCCTCCTGAGAGTATATTTTTAGTCATGAATCATATCAAATTAAGCAGGCCTGGGGGACTCCCTTGCTGTCCCTCTTTCAGATCAGAGCTTTCTTTCCCCCAATAAATATATTCTGCTCATTAAAAAAAAAAAAAAAAAAAAAAAAAAAGTTAAGGAGGCTGCTGTAGCCAGGACGGCCCGCTCCTGCGTAGTGGTAGAGGAAATGGCTACCATGGCAGGCCCTTGCGTGCTCTCCCTCCAGGACTGTCGTCTATCTGCTCCTTTCACAGATGCAATGCTGTAGAATAAGCTTCGGCTTTAAAAATATCTGCACAACCTTTGCAAATGTAAATCTTTACCTTAAAATACTTTGACAAATTCGATCTAGTGGTAACAGAAAATGTCTTTCATGTCTTTTATATTTCTAAACAAGAGGATAAAACTAACTTTTCAGCCTACATAGTCTGTTCTAAAAAGACTGGAGTCAACAATGTATTATATGGTTCTACAATCTATATATGCTTACAAGGAAGCAAATTAGAAGGCATGTCAAATGTTTCCACAAATTTATTTCTCCAAATTTGATCTTTCATCTGAGGAGTGTTTCTGGTATTTGTTATCAGCTGCCTTTTATAGTTTTAGCTAAAGAAAAATTTCTGAGTCTTACATTCTGCTTAGCACACTAAATCTCATCACTGAGATGCAATTAAAAAGATTAATGAAAATTCAGCTGAAATGTAAACAAACACCTTGATTTATGGAGTTTTATAGCAAAAATATAGACTTGCGAAGTAGAATTTATTTTATTGTTTTAACTTGATTTATTTATTTGTTTATTTATTTATATTATGGCCAGCTCAGCCTGCCCTGGGGGTGGGGCTGGCACAGCATATGGTGCTGGAGATCAAACCCTGTCCCTGTGGTTGCCTAAGTGGGTGCTTTAGACTGCTGAGCTATCTTGCCGGCCCTAGAAGTAGAATTTATGATAATTACATATCCTGTCCTCTCTGCCTTTCACTGAGGTCTGAGTGAAAGGGGGATCTACCTGGGAAAACTACTGGCTAACAGTAGGGACCCCTTTATTCTCATACTGGGGGAAAAAACCAAAGACAGTTTGTTGTAGTCAGGGTTGGCAAGGGAATAGATTTACTGCAGAGCAGATAATTTATAGGATTATCTTATAATATTTGCCCAAAAAGTCAAATGCAGGAGATCTGCCTGCATACTAGAGCCCCGAATACTCCAGCTGAGGGCTGGATCCCACAGAATGACCTTCCCTAGTCCAGCTAGAGCCATGACAACATCCTCCACGAGTCACGCTGGAGGTCAAGAGCCCACAGCAATGTCTCATGCAAGTCTTCATCAAGGATCTGCATGGGAAAGGAGCAGAGGTTGGTGGTGGGAGCTAGAAAGCTTGTGCCAGCGGGATGAAGGAGTTGTGACAGCAGGCCGCTGGATCTCGCTGCAGCTGGAGAGCGATGCAGCACAGACTGAGCCCTCTGAGAGCACAAGCCCAAATAAGCCTGTCCTCCGGTAAGCTGCAGGTACTGAGTATTGCATGTCAGCAATGAGAAAACGGCGTGAACGTCACCTGAAGAGAAACTGTGGGTAAGGGAGGATAACCACATGTGAAGAATATCTTCTTTTGTCAACTTTAAATTTATTTAGTAAAGGCCTGAGAGAACATTCTAGACTGTAAAACAATGGGGGTAACGATAGACATTTTATTTTTTTCATTGCTTTGGCACATACGTGGTTGTTTACGTACTGTCTTCCATCTTGCATTGTGGAAATAGCCCAGAGCCCTTTAAGTGCTTTTGTTTGCCGGTGGGTATTGAGGCTTTGTGATAGAACATGCCGAGAGAGGTTGCAGGAGGAAGAGGCTGCCCGCCTCTGCTGTGCTTGGCCAGGTTCCTATGGTAGAGAGGACACCAGCCCATGCTGCTCCGGCCTCAGGCTCCGGCAGCATCCGAGGTTTCCTGTCTCTGGCCCTGCAGGGCAGTCCACCTTTCTGGGCCTGGCTGCAGCAGTGCACAGTGGCCTGCAATGCCCCCCGGGGGTAAGCTCGTGGGGTCGTTTTCTAAAGGAATGAAAAACCTCCTGGAGCAACTTTCGCCAGCGCCCTGCAAGGCACATTTCCAGCAAGCTCCACCTCTCCACCTTCCAGCTTCTCTGCCATCCCACAGGCCACAGCCCCACCCTCCACAATGTCAGTGTCTCAGTCGCAGCGTACATGCTGGAGTCCCGGGTCCCTTGCTTCAGCCTTGAGGTAGGAGCTGCTCCTGCTGTCAACAGACTGAGGTCCAAGGACTTCACCCTCAGAGAGGATGCAGGGAACTCCACTTACCCACACATGGAGCATATTCCCTGACTTCTGTCTCAGAAATAGAATGTTCAGGATCCCTCTGTGACAGGCACAGAAAGTTTATGCAGCAAGCAATATACACAGACAGGAGCACAGGTACTCATGGTGTGACCCATGGCAGTTTGAAGCTGGGGGTTTTATGTGGTCTTTGTGGGGGTCCCCAAGTCGGGGCATCCAGGGTGTCTATTCCTACCATTGATGAGGCTACCCATTCCTACCCACATAATAGTACCGTCTTCTGCAAGATGCAGTCTGTGAGATTTGTGAATCCATAACATCAGTGAATTTTCTGAAAAAGAAGGGCATTGGAACCTTGGGTACATTCTGTCCTTTCCTAAAAGCACAATTTTAAAATTATTGTCTTCTCCCTACCTGTTTTTATTGCTTCTATTTTGCCTCGCTGTTATCTGCTCTGTGTGTATTCTTTCAAGCTTATTCATTTTGTAGGACCTAGATTAATGCAATATGAAATACCAATATCTGTAGAAATTATACAAAGTCATTATTCAAACTCTGAAGAGGACATCAGTGACAAATTGGATTATTTTTTGCCACCAGTTTGAAAGGTACTTAAAAATAATCATTATGTAAGAAAACATACATGGTCCGAGAAGTTTACAATCCATGAAAGAAACTTGATAGAAAATTTTCCAAATTTGATAACAATCCTAAAAATTCATACCACTTTACTAATAAGAACTGTAAAGCTGGAAGAAACTCGTCTAAAACATAATAAAATAAACTTGACACCACCATGCCAGAAGAAAGATCAGAATAGCTTTCAACTCCCTTCAATTAGAAAATATTATGAAATTATCATGTGACAAGGTGATTAAAGAGTGCGGTCAAGAAAAAAAAAGAATAAAGAGTGCGGTCAAAAAAGGTAGGAAAGGGCCAGCGGCATAGCTCAGGGGAGCAAGTGCCTGCCCCGCAAGCAGAAGATCCTGAGCTCAATTCCTAGTATGGTGATGGTGGGGAGGGAAGGAGCTGGGCCTTGTGAGGCACCCTGCAATCCCAGCACTAGGGAGGCTGAGGCAGGAAGATCACTGTAAGTTTGAGGTCAGCCTAGGCTGCAAAGTGAGCTAAGGCCAGTTTAAACTGAACTGCATAGCAAGACTCCATCTCAAGAAGACCAAGAGAGACAGAGAGAGAGAGAGAGAGAGAGAGAGAGAGAGAGAGAGAGAGAGAGAGAGAGGCAAGAGTAACAGTATAACAAGTAGTAGTACGTCAAGAGGTTGATTATGAGAATAACAACATTTTCTGGGCTTCATATTTTTTGTGGTGTTTGTAAACTTAAAAAATTGTAGTGTAGTACTCCCTTGCTATTTCACGGTTCAACTTTCACAGACTCACTTTTTTGTGGTGTTTTAAAACATATTAATCTGGAGCCCAGCAGGATGGCTCAGTGGTCTAAAGTGCCTGCTTATGAAAGCTTGGGCGGCTACAGGGACCATAGCACAATCCCCTACACTGCATGCTGCGCCAGCCCTGCCCTCAGGGCAGGCTGAGCCAGCCATAAAAATAAATAAATAAACAAACAAACAAAAGTTCTGAAACAAAAAAATAAAATAATTCTTTAAAAAAACATATTAATCTAAATTATTTATCGCAGAATTTTCTCTATGTTGTGGGATTTTGCAGTACCATACAGTATATGTAAGTTGTTAAAATTACATAGGTTTATGAAACCTATCAAAACCACTTAGAAAATGGTTAAGAAGTGTTTTTAAAAGTGTTGGAAAGATTTATAAGAGTGTGAGAAGGGTTTAAAAAGCCTTAAAATACATGTGAATACTAACATACATATAATGTGGCTACACTTTTTCTGGGGAGGGGTCTGGAACATAACCTTTGTTATATGAGAGGGACCACTGTGTGTTGCTCTGTGTGTATTCACTATGAATACTCAGCTATCTACCTGATATTTTATTTTATTTTATTTCTTATGTATTTGGATAGGGTCTACATGGTGTCACTACCATAGATCGGACTCGCAGTGATCCTCCTGTTTTCAGCCTCCCAAGCGCTGGGCTTACAGTTACACGTGCCACCATGCCCAGTCTCAGTCACCATCTCAGCGTACCCTGGGGATGGGGCTGACATGGCACACTGGGGTGATCAAACCCCAGTCCTTATGCTCTGCCGAAGCAGGTGCTTTAATCATCTGAGCTGGCTGGCCCTATCTGATATTTTATTGATCACCATATATGATAACTTTCTCAGGCAGGGAGTCGCAGCAGAGAAACACACAGAAGGAAAGAGGGAAAGGGGCTTTACTATCTTTGAGAAACCAGAGAGAATCTGGGGAAGATAAGAGATTCTCTGAAATGGAACAAAGGAACATTTTATTTTCATGGCCCTTTGCCAGGGGTGAAATTTGAGGGAGATGTTTAGAAATACAGGAGGAGCTGACTGGGGTCTTCCCTGAGGTGGCATAAAAGCTGAAAGGAAACTGCACCCACGGCTGAGTAGGAGAAGAAGTGGGGAGGTGGTCCCTAGGAAGATAAGCTGCGGTTTTAGGGGCTTAAGCCATATTAGATGACCACCATAATGATTCAGCAATTCATACTAGGGCCAGAACCTATTCTTTTAAAAAGATCCACCAAGGTTATGCACATGCCTTGGCCTGACTCATCTCCCTCTCCCTTTCCCTCTTCCCCTCCCTCTCCCCTTCCCCCTCCCTCCCTCCCCCCTCCCCCCTCTCACCAGGGATCAAACTCAGGACCTTGCACTTGCCAGGCAGGCACTTGTGCCACAGAGCTAAATCTCTGGCCCCTACATCTAGCTCTCTTGCCCCCAGGAGGAGCAAGAGATGTGTGGATCACACAAAGATATTTGTCCCTCTGGCTTGAGAAATTGTACTGAGAAGACATTTTGTGTCTGTGGCTGGGGTGCAACAGGAGAAGAGGGTGACCATTAATTCTGATGATTCCAGTCCTCAGATTCCTTGCTCTTAATAGAATTGCTGTGTCCAAGTATGCAGAAGAAGAATAAAAATCAAGGCAACTACCACCTTCACCTCTCCTCCACCAGAAAGCATTGGGGCAGTTTGGGTCCCCACACAGCGCTATCCCAAGGAAGAGCCTGCTGGGCTGGGAGTGGTGAGCAGCATGATACCCCATCTGGACGGCTGCCTCTCCCCCAGCACGCACGCAGACCACTGCCACCAAAGGCGGGATGGCACATGATAGGTCTCACCATATCCAGTATGTAGCCCTTTCTGATGCCTGGAAAAGGCGTCCTTGTGCCACCATTCCTACAGAGAATAACGAAACAGTAGATACATGAAGCATAATTTATGACAGTTCATCTCAAATGGCCACCTGACTGAGAAGTTTGTTTTTGTTTTGGTCTTCTTTTTCTCCTAACTGAGTGAAGGAAAAGAGGAAAGGACTTGGCGAGCAGCTTTAGAAAGAAGAGACTCTTGAGCCGGCCAAATAGCTCACCGGATTAAAGCGCCTGTAAACAGGTGCAGGGACCAGGAGAGGAGGCTTCAATTCCTGAGCTTGCTGGGCCGGCCCCGCTCCCAGGGCTCATGAGATGGCAACTGAGACTGGGCACGGTGGTGTGCACCTGTAATCCCAGATCCTGAGAGGCTGTAAACAGGTCGATCACTGAGTCCCATCTAGTAGTGAGACCTTGAATACCCTGTAGACCCTTCCCTAAAATAGAGAGAGAGAGAGAGACAGAGAGAGAGAGAGAGAGAAGAGAAGAGAAGAGAAGAGAAGAGAAGAGAAGAGAAGAGAAGAGAAGAGAAGAGAAGAGAAGAGAGGAGAGGGAAGAGAGGAGATAGAGAGACGAGAGAGAAGAGAGAGACGATTTTAACTTGGTTACAGCTCATCAATCTTTTTGGAAAGAATTTGGGGCT
Source organism: Myocastor coypus (assembly GCA_004027025.1). Taxonomy (NCBI): domain Eukaryota; kingdom Metazoa; phylum Chordata; class Mammalia; order Rodentia; family Myocastoridae; genus Myocastor; species Myocastor coypus. The sequence goes on along the minus strand of PVJA010034379.1, from coordinate 1,047 downwards.
AGGAAGAGCATCTGTGTTTAGGCTTAGTCATCACACAGAACTCACACTTCTGTGAATGATCATGAAATATAGAAATAGCGAAATAGCTTTGTTATTTATCAGAATGCTTTTGTAATTAAATATGCTAGAGTCAAGTTTGACATTTTTTTGTTGTTTTTGTTTTTTCAGTACCAGAGATCAAGCTCAGAGCCTTGCACTTATGTGGTAGGTGCTTATGCCACCGTACTATATCCCCAGCCAAGATTTGATTTGTGATGAAAAGTATATTGTAGAAATTGATGTAAAATTTTATATATTTGCTATGAAAAATGAACAGCCAGGAGTAGTTCAGAAAGATGAATATTTTGTACTATGGAAATATGAGCATTCAGGTCATATTTTTAAGTGAGGAAAGTGTGGATTTTTTTTCCTCAAATGAAGTGGAAATTTAGCCAAGGTTCTTCTTTTCCTCATATACATTACTCAGAAATGTCACTATTACAGAACACGTGAATTTGAATAACTTCTGTTGGATGTCTCATTGAAAAATACCGAAGTTAATTTAAGAATCCCAAAGAAAATTTCCGAAATATTTGTCTCTTCCCAATAGAAATGGCAGTTGACCTATGACTGCCATTTTTATTTTTAAGGAATAGTAGTATTTGGTTAATATTTAGTACTTATAATGATATAAAATATATTTAACTAAAGCCAAATAATAAGTAGCAAACTAATTTTGTGTATAAATTTCTTTTTGAGATGTAGTCTTGCTATGCAGCTCAGGCTAGACTTGAGCTCACTTTGTAGCCTAGGCTGGTCTTGAACTCACACCGATCCTCCTGCCTCAGCCTCCTAAGTTCTGGTATGACAGGCACCCACCACCACCCAACTTAAGGTTAATAAACAGGATTTGTAGCATATGTAAATATACACATACATATGTACGTATAAATATTTGATATTCAAAATATTTTAAACGTTTTATATTTAATAAAAAGTACTAACAATAAAATTGTCCATATAGTGTCAGAATATAAAAACTGAGTGGTAGCCAGGCGTGGTGGCGCA